>PVJL010003484.1:92050-156428 GCA_004026885.1 Lyroderma lyra
TGACCCAGCAATCCCCCTTCTGGGGATCTACCCAAAGAACTTGAAAACCTTTGTCCGCAAAGACTTATGTACCCCAATGTTCATCGCAGTGCTGTTCACAGTGGCCAAAACATGGAAACAACCAAAGTGCCCTGTGACAGATGACTGGATAAAGAAGCTGTGGTACATATACACAATGGAATATTACTCAGCTATAAGAAAAGATGAAATATTGCCATTTGCGACAAAATGGATGGACCTGGAGATCATCATGCTTAGTGAAATAAGCCAGACAGAAAAAAACAAGGAATGTATGACTTCACTCATATGCGGAATATAAAACTGAAAGCAAAGAAAAAAAAGAAATGAACAAAGAAATAACCCATGGGCACAATCAATAGTTTAATGTTTATTTGGGGATGAGTGGGTTAGGGAGGGGAGAAAGGGGAGGGGGTGGGAGAGGAGGGGGGGAAGCTAACTATAAGGTGATGGAAAGAGAAGTCACATTAGGTGGTGAACTTATACATCAAGTTGACAATGCACTGTAGAATTGTATGCCTGAAACCTATGTAATCCTTGCTAACAGATGTCACCCCAATAAAATAAATAAATAAATAAATAAATAAATAAATAAATAAATAAAATGAAAAACTCATTTCATCCAGCAAAAAAAGACTATATCTTCCTTCTAGTGCACGTGGAACATTATCAAGGATAGATTATATCCTGGGACACAAAAGTAGCCTTAGCAAATTCAAAAAGATTGAAATCATGCCAACTATATTCTCAGACCACAAAGCTCTGAAATTAGAGATCACTGTAAAAGGAAAGCAGAAAAAAAATCACATACACATGGAGATTAAACAACATCTTATTAAAAAATGACTGGATCAAAGAACAAATAAAAGAAGAGAATAAAAAATACATACAAACTAATGACAATGAAAATACAACATATCAAAATTACTGGGACACAGCGAAAGCAGTAATAAGAGGGAAATTTATATCATTACAGGTCTATCTTGCGAAACAAGAAAAATCACAAACATCCTAACATCCTATCTTAAAGAACTAGAAAAGGAAGAACAGAAAACACCCAAAGTCAGCAGAAGGAAAGAAATAATAAAAATTAAAGCGGAGCTTGATGAAATGGAGAACAGAAAGACAATAGGAAAAACTAATGCTGCAAAGAGCTGGTTCTTTGAGAAAGTCAACAAAATGACAGCTCCTGGCTAGACTAATCAAAGAGCGAAAGGAAAGGACACAAATATCCAAAATTATAAATGGAAGGGGAGAAATGACCACTGATACCACAGAAATACAAAGGATTATAAGAAAGTACTATGAAGAACTTTATGCCACTAAATTTAACAACCTAGAAGAAATGGACAGGTTTCCAGAAACCTATATCCTACCTAGACTGAACCAAGAAGAACTGGATAATCTAAATAGACCAGTCAATATTAAAGAAATTCAAGTGACTATCCACAACCTTTCTAGAGGCAAAAGCCCAAGACCAGATGGTTTCACCAACGAATTTTACCAAGCTTCAAAAGAATTAACGCCTATCCTCCTCAGACTCTTCCAAAAAATTGAAGGTGAGGCAATACTTCCTAACTCATTCTATGAGGCCAACATTACCTTACTGCAAAAGCCTGGTAAAGACAACAAAACAAAATAAAACTATAGACCAATATCTCTGATGAACACAGATGCAAAAATTCTGAACAAAATATTACCAAATAGAATACAACAGTGCATCAAAAAAATTATACATCATGATCAAGTGGGAGCACAAGGATGGTTCAACATATGAAAATCAGTCAATGTGATACACCACATAAATAAAATAAAAGATAAATTTGATCTTATCAATTGATGCAGAAAAAGCATTCAACAAGATACAACATCCATTTATGATCAAAACACTGAATAAAATGGTTATAGGAAGAAAGTATCTAAATATAATAAAGGCCATATATGACAGACGCTCAGCTAATATCCTACTCAAAGGGTAAAAACTGAAGCCCATTTCCCTAATATCAGGAACAAGACAGGGATGCCCCTGTCACCACTGCTATTCAATATAGTAATGGAAGTTCTAGCCAGAGCACTCAGGCAAGAGAAAGGAATAATAGGTATCCAAATCAGGAGAGAAGAAATCAAACTATCATTATTTGCAGATGACATGATTCTTTGTATAGAAAATTCCAAAGACTCCACAAGGAAACTATTAAAAACAGTAAACGAATACAGTAAAGTTGCAGGATACAAAATTAACATACAAAAATCAACATTCCTATATACAAACAACGAATCTTCAGAAAAAGAAATGAGTGTCAATTCCTTTTGGATCACAACAAAAAGAATAAAGTACCTGAGAATTAACTTAACAAAGAACATGACAGACTTATACATGGAAAACTGTAAGACACTTTTGAAAAAAATTGAAGAGGACACAAAGAAATGGAAAGGTATTCCGTGTTCATGGATAGGAAGACTTAACATTGTTAAAATGGCCATATTACCCAAAGCAATTTATAGATTTAATGCAATTCCCATCAAAACCCCACAATTATACCTTCACGAAATAGATAAAAAATTAGCAGATTTGTATGGAACTACAAAAGACCTCAAATTGCCAAGGCAATACTACATAAAAAGAATAAGGCTGGTGGTATCACACTCCCCAATTTCAATTTATACTACAAAGCATCAATAATCAAAACAGCTTGGTATTGGTAAAAAAACAGACACACAAACCAATGGAATAGAATTGAAAACCCAGAAATAAATACACAAATTTATGGACAAATAATTTTTGATAAAGTACCAAAAAAAATATGCAGTGGGGAAAAGAAATCCTCTTCAGTAGATGGTGCTGGGAAAACTGAAAAAACACATGCAAAGGAATGAATTTGGGCTGTGAACTCTGACCATATACTAAAATTAACTGAAAATGGATTAAAGATCTACACATAAGACCCTAAATAATAAACTATAGAAGAAAACATTGGTGCTAAACTTACAAACCTAGGGCTCAAGGAAGACTTCACAAACCGACCTCAAAGGCAAGAAAAGTAAAAGCAAAAACAAATGAATGGCACTCTATCAATCTAAAAAGCTTCCTCACAGCAAAAGAAACCAACAACAAAGAAAAAAGACAGCCAACCAAATGGGAGAAAATAGTTGCAAACAATGCATCTGACAAGGGTCTAATATCTAAAATATGTAAAGAACTAATATGACTTAATAACAACAACAACAACAACAACAAAACTCACTTACAAAGTGGGCAGAGGACCTAAACAGACACTTCTCCTACAAAGAAATACAAATGGGCAACAGTCATATGAAAAAGTGCTTAAGCTCATTAGCTCAGAGAAACACAAATCAAAAACAATGAGATTCCACCTCACACCTGTTAGAACAACTATTATCAACAAGTCAAGGAATAACAAGTGCTGGAGAGGATGTGGAGAGAAAGGAACTCTCACGCTCTGCTGGTAGGAATGCAAATTAGTACAACCACTATGGAAGATCTTGTGGATGCTCCTTAGAAAATGGAAATGGAGTTACCATATGACCCAGCAATCCCCCTTCTGGGGATCTACCCAAAGAACTTGAAAACCTTTGTCCGCAAAGACTTATGTACCCCAATGTTCATCGCAGTGCTGTTCACAGTGGCCAAAACATGGAAACAACCAAAGTGCCCTGCGACAGATGACTGGATAAAGAAGCTGTGGGTGGTACATATACATGATGAAATATTGCTCAGCTATAAGAAAAGATGGAATACTGCCATTTGTGACAGAATGGATCGACCCAGAGATCATCATGCTAAGTGAAATAAGCCAGGCTGAAAAAGCCAAAAACCATATGACTTCACTCATATGTGGAATATAAAACTGAAAGCAACAAAGAAAAAATAAACAAACAAACAAAACTCATGGATACAACCAATAGTTTAAGGGTTATTTGGGAGCAAGGGAGGAGGGGGTGGGAGAAGAGGGAGGGAGAGACATATATGGTAATAGAAAGAGAAATCATATTGGGTGGTGAACACATAATGCAGCAAATAGACAGTACACTGTAGAATTGTACACATGGAACCTATGTAACGCTTGATAACCAATGTCACCTTGATAAGTTTAACAATAAAAATATTAAATAAATAAATAAATAAAATTAAAAAGTCCCCTAGCAGCACCCAGGGCAAGCTTGTTTATTGATAGCCTACATTTAATATGACTGATTAGTACACTGTAAAATAAGACTGACAAATGAAAAAAATTATAGGTTAATAGGTGCATAAACTTGCAAAGCTTCTATACTTGGGGTTTTCTATAACTTGTCAAAAGCTCAAGATTATATTTCATATATTTTTCTAATAATTATTTCATGTTCTACCTGCCCACCCCACTCCCACCAGTACAGTAACATACTTCCCTTATTGTTGCTTGAATATTCACTAGGATATGACTGTGGTATGTTTTCATTAATTTGCCTTGAAAATAATGTGTAAATGGGCTTCCTTCAACACAAACCACTTTTTATTGTATCTTTACTACTGTTTATGCCCATTTTGCTCATCTTTATTATTCAAGCATCCATCATTGGTATGTGAAGCCACTATTCTCCTCTGTGGGGATATGGTCTTTCATTTTATTAATTTTATCTCTTTACCCTTTATTCTGCATTTCTTACTATTATTTTCTTACAGATTACCTATATCACTGATGTATTGTTCCTTGGGATTATAGTGTTAATTTAAACTTTAAATTTATGTTGAAGAATCTCAATTTAATAACAGATATTAGCCTGATATTGGTATAAATAGATCAAAGAAATAAAAATATGTCATTTGGAGAGGGGATTGGAAACTTCAGCATAGGCCATTAACAGCCAAAAGAAGAGATGAATTTGGAAAGATAGTCTTCTTCCTTCGCGTCTTCCTCTCTCTTTCTCTTCCTTCCTTCCTTCCTTCCTTCCTTCCTTCCTCCTTTCCTTCCTTCCTTTCTTCCTTCCTTCCTTCCTTCCTTCCTTCCTTCCTTTCTTCCTTTCCTTTTGCCCCTCCTTTGCTCTCCCCTTTTTCCTTCCTTCTTAAAATTCAGTTCAAATAGATTATTCAGGAATTTAATTCTTATGTAAATACTGGAAATCCTCTCTTTACTCTGTGCATCCTGAGTGTGCAAGAACTCTATGTGAAAAGCATGGGCAGATGCCCACCATATTTAAGCAGTATTATTTGTCTGGAAATAATATCTCCTGGATACATGGAGTAAAAAGAGATATGACCAGAGAAATATATCACTGAAGAAAATATTAAGGTATAACTTGTATGGGAGATAAAAATACACTATGTGCTAGATGTTTATGAGATTACCCACTGGCTCATATTTCACTTGGAAATATATTTTTTCCTCCGAGATTCAGTGAAAACTTTGGTTTTTACTTTTATTTGGTTTTAAAGTTAGCTTTCAAGAAATAAAAAAAGAAAATTCCAAAACCTAAGACAATAATGGTTTAAACTCAGAGTTTTGGGAGTGGACAATAGACTGGGATAAAGTAGGTGATTCTGACTATTGGGGCCAGGTGTGGCTGACGTTAGCTGGGTGCTGAATCATCTGAGGGCTGGCTTGTCCAAGATGGTTCTGCTGAGATGCTTCATCTCTGCCTACTGTAGCATTGGATTCTCTAAAAGGTAATCTTTGCTGCTCAGATGGCAGATCAGCCAGATTCCAGGAGGAGAGCACAGGCATGAAAGGCCTCTTATAGCCTGAGCTCACCTAGTAAAAGATTGCTTCCACTATGTTCTAATTGCTAAATCAAGTCTTAGAGCTAGTCAAGATTTTAAGAATGGGGACCCATTTTCTCCTGTTGAGAATTACATAAGAATGGATACATGTGGAGAGGAATTTATGGTTATTTGCATAATATACCATATCAAATCTTCCACTGTTTTCTAACAATTGTTTCTAAATGCTTGTCAACTAAGAGTGAATTTTGAAAAATTAGTATTTAGAATTATACACTTGAAACCTATAAATTTATTAACCAATGTCACTTCAATAAATTTAATAAAAGTTTGTATTTAGATAAATTCTTTCAATTAAAGAAAATCCTTTCAGATGACATTATCTTCATACTAAAATGTTATATTAAAATCATTTTTTTTCCCTAGTGGCAACATATCCTGATTATAAGAAAAGCAAATTCACATTATTTTCATCTAAATCTATAGCATAGTGGTAAACACTATTGTATGATTGGTTTGCACATAATGTTCATAGATGGCTTCTGGATCTGAGTAAAACTTTAGAGGGAGGAAGTAAAATTTTTATGCATATGCATTTTTCTGAGTAGATGGTCTCCAGTCAATCAAGTTGTTAAGAGTCTCCTGTACAAACAAGAGCACACAAGTGTCATAGGGAATATCTTTATTCCTTAAAAATATGTATTTTATTTCAATATCAGTTGATTCTTAATTTACAAGTATGTTTTAGCTTTTACCACGATCTCCACAATCTGGGTATCTCCTACCTTTAATGATCATTATTTGTTTTCATGTACTAATACACTATTTGCTGAATAAGCAAATTATTTAAAAAATTTTAAAAGTCTGGAAAAAGGTATGACAGCAGCAACTGCTATTATGACTAGTATTATGTCTACACAAAAAGAATTATATTCCTGGCTTCTATCTGATGACAGTTACAAGGTTTCTCTTAAACTAAAAGAATGATCAAGATCTGAATTGCATCAGAGTCTTTAAAGTGGTAGAGAATCAAAGCCTGATAGCAGATGGCATTCCTGCTGAGGAATTCAAGGGCACTGATGAGATAATACTGAAGTGACAGCAGAGCCTTTTTGCTCTACATATGTAGTACTTGATATGAAGAGATTTCCGAACTGCTGTTGGCATCATTAGCTTTGTGATAAAAAGGTGAATATTCTGACTGCATCTGTGGTGGTCTGCCAATTATCTGAGAAATTGAGAAAAGAAGAACAGTGTAAATGAACTCAATATATAACCCCTAAATTTAGATCTTAACTATATTTAAATACTGTAATTTATTCAAGCCACAGCTTTTAGACTCTAACAAAACCATGTGAAAATTGTAATGAGTAAAATTATATAAATAAAGAAAAACCCAGGAGATATATAAGGCCATTATGAATAATCTTATGGTGACTCATATTTTTAAAGTAACAATGAAAACTTGTTACATTATATGTTTGTGCTACCTCCCTTTTAAAATGTTTTCACAGCATTTATAGAATGTAGGAAATACACAAAAATATGGAGAGAATTTCAGAAACTTGCATGCATTAACTTTATTACACTTTAAATATGTACTGTGATGGCAGTACTAACGTATACATATTTAGTTTAATTTTACAGAAAAATGCATGTAAGTTTCAAAGATAGGTTAGAGTTTTTCATACCAATGAGTGTGAAAGATCACTGTTAAATATTTGGAAATTCTGTGAGCCAGTAAATTTTGTGTTGCTTGCTTGCAGTTGACTTTGGTAAGGGTACTTTTACCATACAAATAGCAAATGCCACATTTTAGGGTTATTTCCCTCTCAAGAAGGCAGCACGTCACTGCTTGAAAATAAATCTTTGTAATGTATTAAATGCCTTTTCACACTTCTGTCTGCCACTATTCCTCTCCTGATTTTTGTGAGGGTTTTAATTATAAAATTTATCATCATTAAAATTTTACTTTTCTATTAAATTTTAACAAATACAACAAATATACAGATTAAAATGTATTCTTTAATATCAGGTGAAAGTATATGGAACACACAATGATAATTTTAATTCTTTTGATATCATTTTACATAATGCTTCTGTAACAGTAATGATAGAGATCCAAGAGACTGTAACTTTGTAACTAGAGGCATAAATTATGGGAAAATTGACCATGTAGTTAAAATTATAAAGATACTATTTTTTTATATTTAAAATGGCAAAAAAAAATAATATATATTTGAAACATCCCCCTGCTGAGAGGTGTTTCACCTCTATAAATATTCATGAGCTCTATAGACTCTAACTTGCATAATTTTATTATTGCTAGTCACACTGATATAAGAATTGTTTTCAGGTATACTTTTACCATTTACTCTGCAAGCTCAGTCAGAGTCATTGTACAAAAGTAAAGGACGCATATTTATACAAACAAAACTATGACTGCTAGTTGTATTACATGGCAAAGAAAACAAGATTTTCTAGCAAAACAAATCAATCCACATATTCTATTTTTTATACATTTCTTGATGGGTTTTTTAATATTTTATCTAAGATATTTTCACATAGGTTCATAGTGTCATTGACGGCTTATATCCTTTTCTGGAAAAATGATTTTTCCACATCTAAGGTCGTAAAATTAATTTCCCAAACTCATCCTAGAAAAAGTGCTACCTACCTCATTGCTGAGTATCACTAGGGTCACCTTCGAAGCACTCCCCTTGGGAAGCTATGCACCAAAGCCAGCGACTAGTCCACTCTTTAAAGCAATTTTTAAACTCTTTCTGGAATGGCCATCAGAGCTGTCGTCATACACAAAATCTGACAAGTAAGTTCGTAAACTTGCCACCTGTGCTTACCTCGGCAGCATTGTATAAACAACTTTGTTTGCCAATGTAAATGCACGCTGCAAGTTGTTTGTACAGTGCTGCCAATATAAGCTCAGAGTGGTAAATTCATGAACTTACTTGTTATATTTTTGGTACAATGACAGCTCTGATGACCTTTCCAGAAAAAGAGTTCCAAAGTTGCTTTGAAGGGTGAACTAGGCCTTGGCATCAGCGTATAACTTCCCAAGGGGAGTACTCTGAAGGTGACCATAGTGATACTCAGCAGTGACGTATGTAGCACTTTTTCTAGGATGAGTTCAGGCAAACTAATTGTTTGATCTCCTATGAATATTTGATCATCTTTTTTAGATCATATGTTTTTCCTTATAAAGACATCTATATCTTATCCTTTCTTAATTGAAGATATAAATTCCCAATTTTATTTCTTTATGGTTATGGAACTTTTTGTTTGATTTGTTTTTGAGACATATGTTAAACCATGGTTTTCTTTAATATTATTCCTTTTATATAAATATTAATAGTTGTTATTTCCTAATTGCTATCTTTTTAACTGCACATGCATTTAGATATATCCTTCTTGATACTTCAATTAGCTTCAAAATCTATATACATGTTTTTAAATTTAATTTAAAAGAACATAAAAATGTCAGCAATACATAAAAGGCACAATATAAATTATAATTTGAAAAATATTTTAATAACAATATGCACTATAAATATATTCTTGAAATTTATTTTAGGTTAGTATGGGAGAGCAGATATTAAAACATTTTAATATTTTGTGCAAGAAGAAATAGAAGTTTTGCATCCTCCCCTCCAAAAAAAAAAATCAGTAGCAGTAATCTAAATGAACATCAGATGACCTAAATTGATATTGGTTATTTGAGGGAGACCAATTTAACTTTCCAATGTGAAATATTTTTCTTCCAGGATACTTATATTTTGTGTTTCATCCCAATAATACCATCTCTATTTTTTTTCCTTTAGCTTTCTTGTAATTTTTTTTCTTGTGTTCTTCTGGTGGAATATTTTTCTCTTTATATCTCCGTGTCATGAAGCATAGACACTCTTCCAATATCACACTAGTTTACCTAAGCCTCTGGCCATCTATTATAATTTATTCTTCTTAGTTCTCATCACACTCTGATATACAGAATAGGTTAGAGCTGCTTATTATTTATAATGAGATTACATCCTAATCAACCCATCATTCAGTTGAAAATAACATAAGCTGATAATTTATTTAAGACACCTAATCTACCTAACATCATAGCTTAGCCTAGCCTACTTTGAATGTTCCTAGAATACAATTTCCAAAACACATTAACAATACAGTACACTGTGGTGCCAGTTGTTTACCCTCATGATTGTGTTTGAATGGTAACTGTGACTTACTACCACTACCCTGCATCCTGAGAGAATAACACACTGCATATTACTAGTCCAGGAAAGGATTAAATTCAAATTTTGAAGTACCATTTCTACTGGTATATTGTTTTCACACTGTCGTAGAGTCAAAAATTGTAAGTCTAATCATTGTTAAGTTGGGGAACTTCTGTATTCATTTTACTCTTAAGATCTCCCCACATGAGTATACTCAGATCAAGGTATCACCAAATTACAAGTGCTTTTTGGTGGGGGTACAATACATAGATTTCTGTAATACTGTTTCACAGCCAACTTACTTAAGGACCTTGCAAATAGTAAATGCCCAATGTATACTTTTATATTTAGGTAAATTTTATTCTTCTAGAGAATAAAATTACTTTATTATTGTGAAATAATTCTTATTTTTACCATATTTCTGTGCTCAAAAGTGAAATAGTTTTACTGCTGTTGGGGTAACCTGACCTCTAATGCACCTCCACCCCAGCAAACTTAGGCAATCACTGTTATACAAAGGAGGGGATGTCATGATAGTAAAAGACAATGATTCATGTATATATATCTTTTTTTTTTCTTAGAACTGTGAGGATCCATCAGTCTTGTGGTATATTTGAGAAATCACCATAGAAAGAATCACAGGGTCCAGACCACACCAATTATGTAAGACATCAGTCCTTCAAAAAAAGCCTGAAGAGAGGTGATAGAACTGTCCCCCTGAAAGTGAGGGCAGAACCACACCTGACCCACTGAACATCTAAGGACTTCCTTTCCATTTCCCCTGCAGGTGATCAGACCCAAGGCCATTTGTAAGTTGAGGCTAAGTACAACAAGATGAAAATTTTGTTAAGTAGCTGAAACCTGGTTGACTGAGAGCCCGAGATGGGTCTGTATCCTCAAGGGCATCCCCAGTTCAATGACTGGCTTATAGTAGGGAGTCTAGAGATTTTATTGTTTATTGATTGGAATTGTCTAAAGCCATCAACAAAATATCCTTAATGAAACAGGAAAAGAGGGAGAGAGGAAAGAGGTGGGGTGAGAGAAAGAGAGGAGAAGGAAGATAGAAGGAGGAGGGCAGAGATAGGGGCAAAGACACCTGGATGTGAATGGGAACCGTGAGGTAGATTCATACATCTTAATAGTAGAATTCTGAAATGTTTGTCTTTCTCAAAATAGGCCTTTTTCTTCTGCAATAAAGTAATACTGTTCCTCATTGGAAAAGAAAATTTTACTTTCAGAATTACTCAATTCAAAATCCTGTGGGAAAAACACAGTTAAATTTTAGGATGATTTCTTTTCTATACCTGATCTAATGATTATATACTTTTTGAAAAAGCATTTTCAGTATATCGATAAATCATTTAAAAACTCTAATGAATATATGATCCAATTATAATCAGTGCAAGATATGATGTGATTATTGATACAACATGAAAAGAAAGTCGATGAAAATTGAAATATTATAAGTTTTAAGGTACTTTAAGGTAAATTATGCTTTCTGCATGATTATTTTATGTTTTGTCCATTTCTTCTGACATAGAAATAATTATTAAAAAAACTTGTCTCTACTGCCTAGGAACAGAATAATATTTATTATACATTTTTTTTGAAACAATGAGATTTCCACATTTGTTCTGCCTGTTTTATTTATGGGTGGACAATAATACCCCTATATATGTGAAATTAGTGGTGATAGATTATTGCTATATAACCACACTGATTATCAATTAATAGATTATTGATTTGGTAGCAAGCTTATAAAGGTTGTTTCTAAGTAATTTCCCTAATCACAATGATTGCTATCAATTTAAAAAGCAAATAAAATTGTATTAAAATTTCCTTCAAATTTGTGATTTTTATTAACAAAATAATTGAATACATGGCAACATATTATACATTAAGTGGGCCTACAAATACACTGAAGGGTATATATGATTTTATTCACCCCTAGCTAATGCTTAGAATCTTCAGAGTCGTCCATATTCTCAATACTTACACCCCCATTTCTCCTTCTTCCTTGAGCCCATAATAGTCAGCCTTTTGACTCTAAAACACAAATAAATCATGTTTTTAAGTTAATCAACAACTTCTGTCTTTCTAAATTCATTAACTGTTTCTCAGCTATTTCGGTTTTTCTCTCCATCTTGAGACATCCTTCACTTGACTGTAAAGGACAATACACACTCCTGCTCTCCATGCCGGATCAATGGCCCTTCCATCTCAGTTCTCTTTAAGGATTTTTAAGTGCTGGAAGAAGTCAGGACACAATACATGTGCCTCCTCTGTCAACATTAATTTCCTAGGTGATATTTATATGCTTTTATGTGCTCTGAATCCAAACTTGGACTAAGAATTGCATACTGAATGTCTAACAGACATGGCAAACATAATATGTTTAAACTCATACATTTGCTCCCCCTACCAATCTGCATCTATCATCTCAGTATATAAATGGAAATTAAAACTTATGGTACATTTATTTAATGAATGTTTGACATTTAATAAAATATCCCAGGTCCCTCTCTCTCTCTCTCTCTCTCTCTCTCTCTCTCTCTCTCTCTCTCTCTCTCTTTCTCTGAATGTTATAAATGAAAGGAAGAAGACGAAGTGAAAAACAATTGTGAAGAAAATAGTAATGATAACACTATTACAAATAATGTCAGGAAAATTTTTACTTCAATTTTAAATTTGTCAATAAAAAGTTATGGTGGTGATAACTGAGAAGTAAACAAAAAATAGCATCTATTGAATAATATATAGCAGATATTCTTTTAAGCATGTGGCATCAATTAGTTTATATAATACTTGAAGCTGTCAAATGAGGAGGGGAGACTCATAATATGAAGCATTTCTTCTGACCATTTAGACTATCCTAAATACAACAGTGAGACAAAATGCTACATATAGAGAATACCAAATCAAGTATTTTTCCCTGTAACATTATGTTTTGGCCAAATATAAAGTTTTGGTCTAAGACACTTACAGAAGCAGCAATTAAAATTTTTGTTTGTTGCCACAGGATGGGAAAAGGGATTATGGATATTTTGTTTGTTTGTTAGTATTTTCAAATAAGTTTGGATTCTTTAGCCTTCCTTGGAGTGCGGCTTCCACCAGTCAATATTTCAACCAGGTTAGTCTTAAGGGAAAGACATGTCATGTGAAGAGTTAGTTAAAATGGATCTCGAATTGATACAAAAAGATCCTTTTCTGGGAGTGGTTGCATTCAATCATCTAAATTACTGCTTTGCTAATGTTGTAGATTAGGAAATAAGGAAGGCAGGATGGAGGGGGGAGAATATATATATATATATATATATATATATATATATATATATATATGATCTGGTTTTTTTTTTAGGTGACTCTCTTAACACTCAGCCATACCAGATGCCTAGAGATAGTAGGGCTGGTAGAGGTCCACTAAATAACTTGACTATCAGCCCAGTGTTGAGTGGGTTTCATGAATATAGGAACACTATTATCAGACTTCAAATATTCCAGAAGGCAGAAACAGGGCACAGATTAGTTTCAAGGGCCACACCGGTTTGGCTGGCTCAACTGATAGTAATCTGAAAAAATGTCAACAATGGTAAGGCACCACAAATAGCATCACAAGGGTATATTATATTACAAGTCTATGCCGTCCATTTGTTGGTATCAGGTGGGAACCATTCTTTGTGTAATCTAGTCTGCCGTAATACAAGTCAGACAGGCCAGCTTTTGGCCGATGAACCATTTTCACATACAGTAGAAGCCTTTGCACTGTAATCATGGAGTCCTTTACTTTTCACCTAGTTTTGATGGTGAATGTTTCACAGTGATGAATCCAGGCATCAATAGTGGCAATCTGCTTGGTGCACACTGGAATAGCAGCTTGATTTTAATCTCATCAGGGAATGGGGCTTTAGGTTGAACATCTTAAAAATCCATAAAAATATAACAAGCTCCATCAAAATGAATATAGGAGAAAGCATTAACAGCCTTGGGCCTGTCCGCCAACTGAAGTGATCTCTTTCATTTTTAGTTGTGCAGAAGTGGTGTTGACATTTTAATATTGTAACTACAGCAGTCCAATGGATATGGATACTATCATGCTTATGCTTAGCTGGGACATCAATGGACCAGGCCCAGACATTCTGTGAATCTTTATGGTTTGAGGCCACCATTAAGCCAGCAGCATTTTTATCTGGGGTTGAGAGATGAAGTTTCCCATAATAGGCATTGCTGCCATGTTTTCATTTAAAGTAGAGCCCTTCTTGCTGTGTTGTTAAATCTACCATTTCCATTTTTACAATCAAAGTTTATTAGGCCTTTCCCACTTTGTTAGTTACAGAATCTGAGTTCACCAACTCTAAAATGTAAACATCAAGTCTGAAAGTCTTAATGCTTTGATGAGTGAACTGTTCCGTTTTGACAAAAGCCTGAGAAAAATAATAATAGCTGCTTTTGGAAACAGGCTAAACTGAGAGCCATGTCAGGGATATAAGGAGTTCCAAATCTCAAAGAGTGCCTCTAGAAGTAGGCTACTTCTCTGACTTAGGACTTCCAATCAGGAAAAACAAATCAGTCAGAGACATGCAATCTCTCTAATACCCAGTAGATTGAACAATGTGGTATGCTTCTTGTGTGTGTGTGTGTGTGTGTGTGTGTGTGTGTGTGTGTGTGTGGTTAAGGGCCACACACATGGTAGTTTTCTTCTTGATTGCTGTAAACATTGAGAATTGTGAATCTGCTCATGTGGTCTCAAGAAACTTTACTTTGCTAGCAGAAGCAGGTCTTTTGCTTTTGTCAGAATTTATCAGCCACCCTTGATGAAAGACTTGTAATATTGGCGTGGTCAGGACAGTTGACATGAGGATTCTCACTTGTCAGAGAACAACCATTGGTGAAACTATGCACCATGGGTATAGGCATTCATAATAAAACATGACCACATACTGGTAGAAAGTGGCAGGAAAGGATTTCCCATGAGGATTTCTCTACCTGCAGCTGTTTCTCCACCTGGGTATTTACCGCTGGTGCTTTTGGGACAAAGATGGGCAAACATGTAACACATCAATCCCTACTATATATTCAGATGTAGAAGCAACAAAAGTAGGAGATTGAATTGAACCACAGGGCCTCACCTGTCAACCATGCTCTCTTTCCTTCCTACTGTGAACTCTGCACAAAACCCATCAGTTGAAGCTGTCCATGGGTGTCTCCTCTGCCCCTAGGAAGAGGCTGGGTGGTGACTTTCATGCCTAAATTTAATAGAGGTATAAAAGTTTTGGTCCCCCAACATCTTGGATTCTTAGAATATTCAGGCAAATACAAAGGTATTCAGTCACCGCTGTTTTTTCTTAAAGCAACTGAAGTTAGAGTAAAGGCCTGGAGGAGGGGGTCTTGTCTAACTGCAGCTATTTCAGTGTGTGGATACAGCAACTGTGCAACAGTAAGCAAGGCACATTTACTTCCATTTTATAAAGCAGTTGAGAGCTGCTCAGTGTTCCCCCAAACAGCTAATTAGATCAGCTTTGGGCCCTGACTCACTCAGTAGCTACAGCCATATTGGTTTTGGGTAGGTTTGCTGCCCCATGATGACATTTCTTTTTCCTCTCACCCAAGGGAGAATAATAAAAATCAAAGCAATATTAGGGCAGCTTGTTTCCTTTTTTAAAAAGTTTATTTTATTGTGGTAAGAACAATTAACTTGAGATTTATCCTATTAACAAATTTTAAGTGTCTAATACTTTATTTCACCTAGTGCGATGTCCTTAAAGTTAATACATGCTATTTCATATTGCGGATTTTCTTCTTTTTTTAAGGCTGAATAATATACCACATTTCTTTATAAACTTATCTGTCAGTGGGCATTTAGGTTGTTACCACATCTTAGCCATTGCGAGTTGTTATTGCAGTTATCATTGGAGTGCAAATATCTCTTTGAGATCCTGATTTCAATTATTTTGGATGAATCAGATAATATGATGAGAATACAGAATGGTGCAACTGCTATGGAAAACCATATAGAGTTCCCCAAAACTTTAAAAATAGAACTGCCATATGATCCAGCAATTCCACTTCTGGTATTTATCCAAATAAATTGAGTGGCTTGTTTCAATTGTCCCTATTGTCTATCAACTTTTAAAAATTCCTTAACAAATAGGACCATTACTCTTCAGTGGGAGCCCTTACTCTCCCACAACCACTTACCTCATGAATTAGAGCATCTAATATAAAATCCCAATCTTATATGCCTTAACTTGGCTTGTAGAGAGCCTTTTCACTTTCTTTTTCAGAAGGTTTGTCTCTGTCAGTGTCCCATCCTCATCACCAAAAACTGTCAACTGTGATGGGTTTCAAATTTTATCCTGTTTTCAAACTATTATTAGGCCACCACAATTTTGTGGATGGTAGAAGACAACTAAGAGTCCTGTGCCAGAGGCAAAGAACTTTATCCCTCATGGCACATCAAGCAACATGAACTTTATGTTCATAATTATTCCTCCTGCTCCTGAATTCCTTTGGGACTGATGCTGCAGAATAGCTAAGGAACCCTACAAACCGCAGTGTTGTATAAGGGGTTGCAAGCAAATTTGCCCACTCTTTGCTCCAAAGGGAGACATTATCTTTCTCACACTGGAAAGCAAGCAAATTTAACCTTTGCCTTGGAGTCAACTATTTCTCATTTCCAAGGCTATTTGCTATGCACACACGCTTGAATAGATTGGGACAGTCAGTCCGTCTGCTTGCAAATTTTGAAGAAATGTGAGAGTCCAAAGGAGTGTTGTCCAAAAACAAGATCTATCTCACACAAAAAGACAAACTTTTCTGGATGCAACCCTTTAAAGGGTCTCAGCAAAGGAATAAAGACCTGGCAATCTGGCCCACCATGTGAAATCTCTGACTGACCATGTATGTTGTAGAACTCCCTGTGGGATTGGCCTAGGAGTTATTCAGCCTACATCATGGCTCATCTTCTTCGTTTGCTGAATCATACTTTCTCCCTTTCCCTTTTCAGAATTTGATCCTTAATCTCTAATAAATATGTAAAACCATAAACCATGCTCAATACCTGCTTCTAGAAATCTTATCCTTTGACACACACATTTTTACTTTTATCAGTGTCCTTCATTGCTGCTGTAGGACTTTGAGTCTACATGCTCTGCTGTATTAAGTCAATTACCACTCTGCCATCCACTTTTTTATTTTTTACAATTCTACTCTATCACTTATTTCTTGTTTGCACCTCAGGTAATTTGGTCATTTCTCTTAGATTAAATTTTTCTACTCCTTGTTGATGTTGTTGTTGTTGTTTGTTTGAAGAGACAAACACAACAGTACATATAACTAACTGCCATGTTTAACTATATATCTCTGGCCCAATTTTAGTTTTAATGTATTTCTTCAAAGTCTTCTTTAACTTTTCTATATCACTTCACACAAATAGGCTTTCTTGATACAGATCAGAAGTAAAATGAATATATAAAATTTATTGTTGTTTTCATCAATAAATATCTTTCAAGGCTATTTTCTTCTTCCATTTTGTGGGGGGCTCTCCTTATTATATACCATAAAATAATTGAATTTAGGGGGTTCCCTGGTGGTATAGTGGCTAGGCTTCAGCACTTTCAATGCTGCGGCCTGGGTTTGATTCCCAGCCAAGGAACTACCCTCCCCACCAAAAAAAATAATAAAATAAAATAATGAATTTATTCATGTTTTCCCTTATCTTATTTGTTTTATGTTATTCCTTGTTTCCTATCTGTGCCAACAGATTTCTTGGGTCATCCTTATATTTGGAAGAACAAGTCTCCATTCATGTGAATTGGCCTTGCAGTGTCCTCCTGCTGCTACTGCAGCCTGAGGTTTTCTGCTTTGAGACTTGTCTGAGATGTGACTACAGCAAACACTGACTCAAGACTGTGCATCCATGGAAATGCACTGAAACTGAGCCTTAGAAATGGGATTTTCATTTACATCAATGAATTTTTATGTTAAAAACTATTTGTAAAATAACATTTGCCTCAGGCTAAAAAATATCTTCTTAAATAAGGGCTATAATTTATTTATAATTTTTTTATTTACCTAACCTTAATTACAGACTATAGAGTCATATATACGAGGGCTGTCCAGAAAAAAATCTGGCCATAAATGCCTCAATTTTTTTATTACTTGGCTGGATACTTTCTGGACAGTATCCAGCCATGTAATATGAATAGTAGAGGCATTTATGGCCGGATTTTTTCTGGACAGGCCTCATATATGTTGTTATAAATACATGGATAATATACTGTAATATATATACACATATACAAACATATCAACATAGTGTGTGTGTATATATATATATATATATATATATACACACTGTAATATATATACATACCCACATACAATATGTTATGACATATCAATAAAATTTAACTATGAACATTGATATAATTAAACTGCTTGCATGATTATCTTATTGATTCGTTTGGTAATTTCTTTGTGGCAGTTCTACATTAAATTTTTTTAAAAAATGTGTCTCACGAAATCTCTGTTTATGTATAAATTAGGTCAAACTCTCTACTATTAATTTATTGCAATAAAACACAATGATAAATTAACATGAGTAGCAACACTTTTCTATTGAAATATTTTATAGTTAAAATTTTCATCTCTCTATTCAGTTTTTTCAGAAGCATGCTCTGTGCATAGTAGATGAACAGTGAGTTTTAAATGCTATTGTTCAAAGTACAAAAACTCTTAATCATATTATATCAACAAGAAATAATGTCTTGCTGAAATAGATTAGCTTAGAATATAAAGCAGAGAAATCCATGCTTTTTTTAAGTAACAATTAAAAAGCAAATAAAAAGTCACCAGCAATAGAAAACTACTAAAAGCAAAGACACTATTATTTACCTGGCTCATATTAATTTGGTTCTAAGATTTAACATAAAAATATATATAGTCCTAAATTTTGTACGAACACTGAAACTTGGTTGCCGATGGTTATAATTAATAATACATTGATTATTTTCAGTTCAAATACACACAAAATTTGTAATAGTTTGAAAATGTAATGCCACAAAGATTCTCACATCATTTTACGTACATAATGATCATCATAAATACTGCAAAAGCCCATTTACCTGTGTATTTTAACTGAAGTTATAATCAGGTTTCTCAGCCAGAGTGTAGTGAAATTACCATGTTCTTCTTAGAACAATGATGGATTTTGAAAGTCAAGTAGTAAATTACAGTCTCAGGAAAATGCCAAAGAGAAAATCATGCACAAATAATCAGCAACGTTTAGGTTTAATAAAGAAAAAATGTGAGAGTCTAAAAAAAGAATGAATGTCAAAATGATGGGTAAGCTCCTTAGACACCTACACAATTTCTATTTTTAGATATTCTTAAAGAGATAAAAGGTTGCTAGGATTGGGTTCCTATTTCAGGCAGCTTTCTTTCCCTAAATTAGCTGCATAGTGCAGACCCTTCTAAAATACATTTTAAGGTTTTGTTTAGTGCAATTTTCTTTGTAATGCAAATTGGTATGGTCTCATATAGCATAGGTTTTTATTAATCAGTGATCGAGAAGATTTTTTTCCCAGTAAATACTTAGTTATTGTATTTATATATGTCATTTGGTTTGTATTTGGTTTTTATTACAGATATCTGCCTCTTAGGCCTCATGGTATATTTTCATTTCATTGCTATTAACATAATTGAGAAGAAATTAAACAGCAACCAATAATAAACTATACTTTTTGGTAAATAACTTAGATTCTCATTTCACTTTCATTCCAAACTTTGTTCTTCTCATACAAAACCATTCATTTAGCGAAAGAAAATTCTGCCAATATTAGAAATTCTCATCTAATATTCCAAACCCTCATTTCAACATTTAGAGAAGTCAATAAAAGCCTTAAAATTTTAAAAATGACCAATAGTAGCAGTTGGATTTAAGTGCCTAATCCCAGAAATGCAGGGAACGTAAATCTGGAGATGAACATATTTAACAACTTTCAACCCTTGCAGATGGAAGCTTTATTATGTTGGTCTCAACAGAGGATTATTTGCTCTCTTACATTTTCCTAAGTCCACACTTCAAAAAAAAAAAAAAAAAAGAGTAAATCATGTTCATGTGAAGGTCAAAGGCACACTTTGCTTCATCATTCATGTTTTGAAGACATCCCTTCATCTTTTATAGAGCTCCTAATCACTGTTCCTTAAACTCTTGTTTATGGGAGTATCTTCACTGCCAGTAGTCTCCGCTTTGCCTTCTTTTCTTACTCCATGGCTCCGCTTTTCTGGCCTCTATCTTTGTGCTGCCTTTTTTCTTCCCTGTAGTTTCTCCTACTGGGTGAAAGAAAATAAGGCAAGCAGCCTCAGAGAAAAATAATAAGAAAATAATAATAACCAAGGTACAGTTTAACTTGAAAAAAAATGTTTGTGTTATGTAAATGCATTAAAATAACACATATGATTTATCTGTTGTATTATATTATCCTGCTTGTTGGCCTAAGATATCAAATCCCTGAAGGCAGGTATTATTCCCTGTATTTATTTCTGTATAAAATCTTCAGACATCATTGGTGGTGCACACACAAAAGGCCTAACGTAGTAGTGAAAACAATAAATAAGATTGCAATTATTTTATTATCTTGATATTATTAGCATTATTATTATTAGCATTACCTTCTCTGCTATTAATATTACCATATTGAGACAGATGAAATAAAGGCCAGGAAAATTAATTTTTTGTGACATTCTTGAGCAAGTAAACAAACAAAAAATAAGAGAACAAAATTGACAAGTAATAAGTCAAAGTGAGATATTACTGAAACATGAGCTGGTAGTCTAATAGCCAGCTATTTAAACAATGAAAAAAAGTATTTTTAATTTTATGTTGTTTTATATATAAATAATATACATAAGTGGTTTGAGGCAAAATATGGATCAGAAAAGCATTTTAAATATATATATACTTTAAAAAGTATTTTCTAAAAATAAAAGTTTCTGGAGGGCAGAAAATTTTAGCAAATATTACCATTATGATCTTGCAATACCATTTTAAAGGTACTTCATAAGCTCTACATGCTCATGAATACAAATTATAATTATGAATTAAGAAAATGTAATGTTTTTCCATAAGAAAACTTATGGAAGGAATTAATGAAGTCAAAGTTAGGTCTTTAGGAATCGCCCAAAAGAAGTTGGGATAAATGTAGAGAACAATGAGAAGATCTAACACACATCTAATAGTAGTTTAATAGAGAATGAATTTATAGAATGAAAGAGGAGTCATTTAAAGAGATAATAGACCTGGAAATATAGTAGAATCATCAGATTGAAGAAGCAGGTCAAGTCATAGACTTATATTTAAATTCAGCTAGACCATAAAAATATCTCATAACCAAAATTGCACATAATATTTTTAGAGTGGTCCTTTCAAATACTCTGAACTCTTAACAAAAACGTATCAGTAGAGGTAATAGAGACATGTGAATTGCACCTGTTCTCTTTTCTCTAGCTCTAATCATTTTGGCAAGTGAATCACCTGGTTTATGAAATACATACTATGCCAACACTTTATTTTATATCCGATTTCACAACATTTCTTAAGGAACATAGTAGAACTGTATACGAAAAGAGATAAATCAAAAAGTCTGAAGTACTACAAACTGTAGATAACTACAAATGAAAGTATAAATTGGTACAAATTATACCTTCATTGACTTAGCAGTAAAAGTTAGCTTTCAGTATTCATTGAGTTTTTTTGGACCATCAGGTAAAATTCTCAGAACCTTGAAGTCTCATCCACATTTTCAAATTTTTTAATTAAGGGAGACAGAAAAGATAGTTCAGGATAAAGTTAAAAAGGTAAAGAATTACAGGTGCAAGCATTCTTTACTTAGAGCCTATTTTGAATTGAAAATTGGCTTTAACCAATGTTTTTTTGTTCTTTACCAATGTTTTGTTTTTTACCAATGTTTTAAGACTTTCTAATATTTTTATATTTTCTTATGATTGAACTTGCTTATCAACTATTGGTTATTATTGCTGTGTAGCAAATTACTTGGACACAGGGACTGACACTTTTTGGGGGTTTTTTTGCTTTTGGAAGGAATTGTGTGTGTTTTGGGGAGGTAGGGAATGCAAGCAAAGACATTTAATGCCAGACTCAGATTATGGTAGAGTCACTAAGTGCTCACCAAATATTTCAGTGCCCATTTACATTTACTAGTATCATTCTCAGTTTGAAGTCACTGATTCATGTGGCTTAACGATGGTATCACTTCCAGTCTGAGGCAGATAAAACCAGAATATTTGACCTCTGTCTTCTTTCTTCTTGCAGTGCCTGTAGTGGTCATGAGATGGTGGAACCATAATTGGGAAATACTCTGAAAGAACAATTACAGCACAGAATAAAGATTGTTTGTCAAGTCACCATCTATCTCAACCAATTTTCTCTGATTAGATATACACTATGGTTTTGTTATGCCACTGAGATCTTAGCATTTATTTCCTATTGAATAAAGTTAACATTAATTATCTTGGTTGATAAAAACATTTAAAGTATCGAATATAAAACAATGCCCCAAATTTGTCCACATTTATAAAAAATATATAAAAATTTGATTATAATTTAAGGCTGTCAAGAGTGTTACCTTTAGAGAGTCTATATATTCTTTCTGAAATTTTACATATATCCTAAATTTTTGGCTGCATATACAATTATGAATGTCCTTAAACTAAACATAAATATACTTGGAAAGAATAAAAATTAATTATAAACAGATATATGTTGACTTTCAAGTGTTTTATTAAATATTTTTTTATTTAGAAACAAAAGAATACAATTTATCAATTGTCTGCTTAATATACTTTCTCTACTGGGCACTGGCATGTCACAAGCACTCTGGTCACATCTCAGAACCTTATGCAGCATCTCAGAGCTTTCTTGTGCTCCCTGCCTACTATTGGCAGCCCTCAAAGTTAGCAACTATCCTATTGTCTTAATACTGCAGATCACTCATACTTGTTTTATACTGGGGGTGCCAAAAAATGTATACACATTTTAAGAGATGTCATCTTTGTATTACTTTTCAAAGTTTTTTTTTATTGGGGTGGCATCTATACTTTTCAAAGTTTAATTGAATTATGGTAGCAATGTATAGTATGATGTTCACTTAAAAGATGGTGATAATCAAATGAATACTAGCATCACCATGCCACAGGCAGGACAGTAAAAAACAAATAGCTGAAGCACAGTTGTTTCAAGGAGCACAAGACCATTCTGAAGTGGTATTTGAAATTTGAGAACGTTGTTTGAGTTTCTCCCACATTCTTCTGACTTAACACCCCTTGACTTGTACCTATGGGGGACCTTAAAGGATGTGGTATACTTGGCTACACTAGAGGTACTTCGGGAAGAAATTGAAAAGGCATGTGCAGCACACAAGTGGACACTTTGGTCAACGTTGCTCAAACAGTAGTTCGCCACAATCAGAAGTGTCTGGATGCTGATGGTAACAACTTTGAGCGTATCTTGAAATTGCAGAAGTCAAACATTACTGGTTTTCATCTTTTGTTATCAGTATATATTGAGTATTACAATTTTAATACAGGTTTTTTCCTTTCTTAAAATGTGTATACATTTTTTGGGGCACCCTCTGTATAATGCACCATACAATATGTGCTTTTTGTGTTTGGCTTCTTTTCCTTCCATGTGCAGTTTGGAAATGCATACATATTTTTCCAGATAACTGTAGTTTGTTCAATAACTAGATTTTACATGCTTTATAACTGTTTTTCTAGATTAGTCATATGCACTGAGCTGAAACTAAAGAATATCTTCAGTAGACTGAAAAGGATATATCAGTTGCTTTCATGACTATTCAAAATAATAAGAACTATAATAATAACTATAAAAATAATTCTAAACTTTACTCAGTAGGACTATTTCTCACAATGGTATTAGTTTAGAATTTTCAGAAAAGCTTTCTATACAATGTAGAATGATGTTAGGGGGTAATTTTTTCATTGTAGTACAAGAGTGAAAAAATAATGAAATACAGAAAGGCTAGAAAGAAGATGCGGTTCTAATTTGGAAATCGGAGTTTCAGTGTAAATTCATGATTTTAATACAGATACATATATAAACATATTTGTGTTTTTGTATAATATATACACACACATGCATATGTGCATATGTAACACATGTATATATCATAACTTTATATGCTGATAGGGCCTAGAAACAATGCCTTCCAGAAATACCAATAACAGTGAGAATACTTAGATCTTGATTTTGGTTTCTAAATACCATTCCTTAATAGAAACAAACACGGTAACTTGGAGAGACAGATGGTTAGTTTAGATCCAGGCAAAGAATGTATGAGCCACAAATACAACATAACTGTTGTGCCAGAAAGTAAAGGAATTATCAAAAAGTTATGGGACATTGTCACAATGACACATGAGCTTGAGATTGAAGGGTCTTCACCTAGACAAATCTAAGACAAATTGAACATCAAAGAAATAGTGGCATTTAGTATTACAACTCACTAATGTTAAAAAAACCAACAACCATGAATCCACCCAGGTAATAAATAGAACAAATAAATAATATAGATGGATACCTACGTAAGAGAGAAAGAACAGCTTCTATTACAGTAGAAAATCAACTGGTAAAGGATTAAGAAGGACATTAAAAATAACTTTTGAAATGAGAGTAATATTAATTTATTTACATATTAATTTATGAATGATAATTGAAACTTGTGAGCTGAAAATTAATTAGAATAATATTTACATAATTTCAAAGTGCATGCCAATATATAGGTAATGAAAATTACTAAGAAAACATCAGAATCTAATAGATGAATAATCCGGTGAGGACTATAAATCTTGGGATACCCTACAAGATATCTTTAGGTTTCAAATGATCTCAAAATAAAAACTTTATAAAATCACTTTGTAAACTTCACTTTCTTTGGTTTTACTTTGCTTCAGAACCCAGGGTCTAAAGGAACATAGAAAACAAAAACATATTTCTATCAAAGACCAATGAGTTAGAGACCATCCAAATTAAAATACTAAATCAGGAATTATGATTTGAAATATGCAAGAACACGAGATGAATTTTTTGTTTATGTTCTTTGGATGATGTGGTAGGACAGTTTTCTAATAGGTGTAGGTTATATTGATGATTTGCTCCCTGAGAACAGCAGTGATTTTCAACATTTGAATGATTAATATTTGCATTAAAGCTACAGGTTCAATAACACACTCAGTTAATTTTGTGCTCTGCAGGATTTTAGATTTACTTTACACTGTAGTTTCTTTGATTTATTTTTTATTAATAGCAGTTTGTGTCATCAAATTTAATGAAATGGGTTAAGCTAAATATGCTCCTCCTCCAGAATATGTACTTTAAGTAAGATTGATTAAAAACTGTATCTAACTGTCCTCAAGTATATTTTCAAAATTCAGAATGTCATATAGAGAATTATTATGTTCAAATCTGAAATTCTTCAGAGACTTATTCGATTGTGTGTTTTTCAATTCTCACATGCTCAGAAATGTCAGTTTTTCATTTATCTTTACTAATTTCCCATTCTTTAATATATAAACTGAATCATATGCTACTTTCCTTTATAATTTTCAAAATCATTATACTTCCCTACCATAATTAATTACCTAATAAGGTATTCTTATTGGATTTAACTATAATAAGATCAATATAGTTATTTATATTAATATATAGCAGATTCTGGGCATTTGAAAATTTAACATTTCTCTCCTTAACTCTTGCGAGCAGTCTAGAGACAGATAAGATATCCTTGTAAGCAATTAATAATGATATTTGGAATGGAATTAGGTAGACCATGAAGTTGGTAGGTATATGCTTGATAATTAACTAGTAATTACTTTGAGTAATGATCTATTATTTCACAGTCCACTAACTGCCCCTCACATATTTTTGTTATTTAGTTCCCCTAAATCACCTATGTATTATCAATTTTTATATAATAATAAGAAAACTGAGAAAAATAAAATGTGCGACTTGTTCAAGACAACAAGTGGCAGAGATGAGCTTGGACTCAAGTTTTTCAGGTGATGAGAATAGTACATTAAGATCAGGATTCTAAATCCAAATTTCTTAAGGGACTTAATGTTACATCCCTATCAAACAGACAAACCCCTGCTATTATCTCTTCTCTCCCATATTTCCTCCTTATATTTCTCTGGGCTTTCTTTTCTTCAATAACATGTTTATTTTTCTACTCCTTGTATCTGCTTACTACATGCTATTCCCATTACATAGGTTTAAAATTTTGTAAGAATTTTCACTGACTATTCCTTTTATTTTGAAATCTGATTCTTTATTGAGAAAACACTTCCAGGCAAGTTCTCTCATAGCTTTGAGGCATGTATTCATTTCTAAAACTCTGTGCTTTTTGCATATTATCAATCAAGACTATATAACTTATTTCTTCAAAGATCAGATCTACTACTTAGTCTTCCTCAGTATCCTAAAAGATTTGAACATAAAAGTGATTCATATGTTTTTACTTGAAGATCATCTTTAAACTAGCCAGTGTAGCTGGAGTGATTGCAAATAAGTTAATTCCTGGATTTTTGGCTGGGTATCATGAAGTCAGGAAATGGACATCCTGAATATAGTTATTTCTATAATGGACATTCAGAGTAAATTGTCAACCACTAAAGAAAAGTCCTTCTCTTATTGTTACATTTCCCAAACTTCACATACTTATCCTTGGTGCACCTTCTCCTCAGTACTACAACAGCTTTTCATTTTGGAAAGGATAAATTATCTGGAAGCAGGATAAATTCTTACAAATATCTTAAAATATTATCTGTTATAAACATCCTTTAATTGTTAGCTATGGTTGTTTAGCAGACCATTCTCAAACTTCAAAATTCAAAACAATAATCATTTATTATTTCTCTCAAATCTGCCATCAGCTAAGCCTATCTACTGATCTTGACTGGGTTTATTTTTGAAAATGTAATCAGCTATTGGGTGGACCGAAAAACTTGGGATCTGATGGCCTTCACTAAAATGACTAGGCATTATTCTACAAGGTCCCTCAAATACCAACAGACTAGCTCAGGCTTTTAATAATGGCATTCACAGGGATCCAAGGAAGAAAATAAAAGCATGAAACCAGTTTTAAAGCCTCTGCTTACATCAATGCTATGCTCTACTCGCCAAATAACATCTTAAGGCTAAACCCATAATCAATACAGTAGGATACCACATAAAAAGTAAGAATTCAGGGATGCATGAAAAATTGAGTTCATTCTTGAAATTAAAATCTATCACTAGACTCCTTTCTTAAAGTCTTATTGTTAGTAAATTAAGTTCTTATCTCTGGACTTTAATGATGAGGTCCCTTAGCTACTACACCATATTTGAATTGATTAAATTGTATCTACGGCACTACAGTTCAGCTACTCAAGATCATATGAGAAGATGTAAATACTGTACCACCAAACATTTAAGTTGTTCCAACAATTTCTATGGGACCATGAAGTGATAAATAGGCCAGTTTCAGGGTAGGAATTAGGCAGCAGGAGGAGTCTGTAATTGACTCTGACCAATATAGCATCAACTGGCATCCCAAGTAAATAGGAGAGACAATTGAGAACTAGATTACAAAAATAAAACAAATAAATAAGGAATCCAAGGGAAATTCTTCTTTCTTCCATAATACTTTGGAATAAGAATCAGAATAAATTCTCTGGTTTAAACAACCAATTTACCTATGTAAAGAGTAAAATGGCATGACATCTCAGCTTTTAAGAAAGCATATGGCAACCTTTCTTATTTCTGCTTCCATAAAAGAGCTAAGTATTATAAATGGACCTTACTATGAAGAAAGATAGACCAGGTTAAGTATATAGAGATGGCAAAGATTCTATTTTATTAAAGTTAGAGAAAATACAGCTATTAGAAGGTCACGTTTTAACAAGCACCTAAAGAAGGTTGAAGAACTATTTATATATATATATATATATATATATATATATATATATATATATATATACACACACACACACACACACACACACACACACATATATCTAGTAGAGGAGTGTTCTAAGCATCTGTACTATGGTGCCTTGATGCTCTGTGCCAGACAGCTTGGGATCAAATTTTGCTTTTTCATTTGCTGTTAGTTTCACAAGGTTCATACATTCTCTACATCAATTTCTCCAGAAAAGCAGGCTATCTCATGGATTGCTTTGAGTATTAATGGATTAATAGCTTAAAACTCAATGACTAGCACTTACTAAGTATTCAGAAATTTGATTAGTTGCTATTCTTGGCAGAGGAAACAGCAAAAGCTAGCAACTCTAAAGTAGGAGTGTACTATTCTAGGATAAGTAAGGAAACTTGTTTCCATTTGGCTTCTCCACACACACTATTCACATGTGTCTACAACAAAGAAGCGAACTTCTTAGTGAGTAGCTCAAGGATCCCCAAAATAGAAAAGCAGAAACTAACTGCCATGTTTTCTTAAAATTTAGTCTCCAAGTTGTTACTTTTGCACTTCTTGTGTGTTAAAGTGAGTCTCAGGGCCAGATTAATTTTAAGAGATTACAAAAGGAGGTGAATGCCAGGAGTTGTAGTTCATTAGGAGCCATCTTGGAACAAGAGATGCCACAGTCATCATTCACCCCAAGTTGTCTTCCTTCATCCAGACATATTTAGAATATTTAGAACCTCAGTGTTTCACTAACCCTAAGACTATAGAACACTGGGGAGAAGATGCCCATGAGTATTTTATTTCATTTAAATTTATTTTATGTTTGCATACACCTGGGGGACATATTCTTTGATGATCAGATAAACTCAGAAAAACAGAAGGTATGTCAAAAATCTGTTTGGCAAATGTACACAAAATTATTACAAAAGGATCAAAGAAATGACGTTAAAACCAAAGTAAATACTCCCCCTTTCCACATTTTCAAAATGCATGTATATTATTATCTACTTTTTAGCATCAGACTCATATTAAGGACCATCTGTTTAACGTATTGTTATTACAACTAATATGCAGTCAAAATTAGAAAGAGCAACATGGTTAGTCTCTTTAAGTTGTATATTAGTTGCAGAAAATTTTAAAGTCGGTGTCTTTTTTAATCTGTCAAAATTACTCACTTATGCACAGACATAATTTAATTTAATTTTTCAAGATGCCAATTTTATTTAAAGCATAAAATGGTGCCCTAGTTTCCTAAAATAAATGTGTTTTGCCCTTTATAGTTATAAAAACGGCCTTGCAAGAAAGTGCATGAGCCCAGCTTGCCAAATTGTTATATCAAATAATAATAATGAACATTTTTATGATCACTCACAGTGAGCATCCTGTGCCAAAGAACAGCTATATAAATGTATTCTCTTCCTGGTGGGCTCAAATAAAAGAAAAGTGGTATCTGCAATTCCTCATCAGAAGACCACTGCTGACTAATCTGATGAAGAAAGCAAGTCTGTAAAGGAATGCTGATTGAAAAGATA
Source organism: Lyroderma lyra (assembly GCA_004026885.1). Classification (NCBI taxonomy): domain Eukaryota; kingdom Metazoa; phylum Chordata; class Mammalia; order Chiroptera; family Megadermatidae; genus Lyroderma; species Lyroderma lyra. The sequence continues at coordinate 121,548 of PVJL010003484.1, forward strand.
AAGTACTCAATAGGATATACTATTCATTTAAATGTCAAGCGTGGGCTTACACATTTATTTTTTTTAATGGACCAACTTGAGAGAATGGGAGCAAATAGTAACTGATCTAGACATCTTTTTCTTTGCCATAAAAAACAGAGGTTTGCTTATTGACCTGTTACAGTTAAGTCATTTTGTTTAGAATGCTAAAATGATGATATCTTGAAAAAAGAATGGTCTAAAATAATTATACTACATTAAGAATATTAGTAAGAACTCTCAACTTATTCATAGCATAACTTACCATGAAAAATATACAAAATGTTTAGAAGAGGAATGGTTATTATATAAGTATAGTGTAATATAGTATGTAGTATTATAAAATAATTAAAATAATAATTTGAGATATTAAAAATATTAGAATTTTTCACATGACATTATTATGGGAAAAATATATTTATATTGTTAAAATAAAATAAAATGAAGATTAGGTTTAAGGCTACCCCAAGCAGACAAAACCAAGGAAGCCACATAACCAAAAGCTAATCTAGCTTATTAAATAAACAGAAACAACTTAATTTAGGTTTAATTTTTTTAATGCCTCTGATAATCACAAGTGAAACTTATGTTCCTAAAATAATATACAATAATTGCTTTTAACCCATCCCTGCCTTCTGAAACCCCCCATTGTGATGATTAATCATCCTAAAAGTTAAACAGCTTCCTCATTTCTATTCTATGAGCCATCCAAGAATGTCATACCTCTGAGCTTCATGCCAGTTTCAGGGATGAACTCTCGCTGTAACTAAATGTGTTTCTTACTCAATACAATATTTATATTAAGTAGAGGTCTCTTGATTTTCTTTTGAATATATGAATAGATATAGATATATCAGAGCTACATGGAAGTCTTAGTAGAGTCTCAGAGCTCTACTCAGAGCTTAAATAATATGTCTCACACACAGAGTCTCAGAGCTACTTCTTTTCAAATAAAATGTCTTATTTTAATTTTTAAATATTTGTTATTCTCTATTTTTGACACAATCATAATTTGACACAATCAAAACCAAAAACTATTGCATTAGTTTCCTATTGCTACTGTAGCAAATTAGCAAATGTAATGGCTTTAAACAATACAGATTTATCTTACTGTTCTAACAGTCAGAAGCCTGGGTCTCAGTATGTTGAATCAGGGTGCTGGCAGGTGTGCATTTTTTCTTGGGGTTTTGGAGAAAATTTGTTGTCTTTTCCAGCTTCTAGTGACTGCCCACATCTCTGGTATCATGACCTCCTTTCTGCTTCAAAGCCAGCGACCACATCACATTACTCTGACCTCTGTCTACTTCAATCACCGCTTCTCTAACTCGGACTCGCTCACCTCCCTCTTTGACTTCCAAGGGCCCTGCGACTACATTGGGCCCAACTGGACAATTCAGGCCATCTCCTTATCTCAAAAATGAGCTAATTAGCCACATTAATTCTACCTGTAAACTTTGCTATGTAAGGTAACAAATTCACAAATTGTGGGAATTAGGATCTCTTTGGTGTTGTTGGTGGTGGTGGTAACATTTCGCTTTACACAGCCGTTGAATGTATTTCCTAGTGAAATTTCCTTAGGAAAGTTTACGGAGCAGTGTTTCATTAATTGTTTTTATTCGCCCCTTACAAATCACCTTTTTTTTAAGTAAACCTCTATTCTTTTCAAAATTTTGAATCCTCCCTTTCAGTTTCTATGCATCCATCTTCCCTGCTTCATTTTCCTCTGTGGCTCTCATGACAACAACTCGTTTGTTGTTACTGTTCATTATCTGTCCTGCATCACTACAGTATACATTGCAGTAAGGTGGGAAGGGATGACAATAAACCAGTGCAGTATACTGCTTATAGCCTGGGTAGTTGCTTTCTATTTATGATACTACGGCAGTCTCTAAATAAAATCATCTAACTCAGGAAATCAAGATTTGTATTATCAAATTTCCAAGAAAAAGGGTGTGTTGCAAATCAATGGTTTAGTAGAAAGAGGAATGGTTCATCACAGAATTCAAAGCAGCAGGATTTGTGTTAAAGCTTGTTTATTGATTGCCAATAACATGTTGCCAATGTCAAAAACTGATTCACCTTTGTATCATTGGGCAATAAGGAATTATAGTTCATGCCTACTGTGAATAGCATAATTATCGCTAGTATGGAAGACTGTAATTTGCTGCAAAAATATGACATTTATCAAATTACTTTTGTATACATCACCAATATTCTTCTAAAATCTAAGCTACATTGAAAATAGAAATGCTATTAATAATTGTAATACATTTCTTGGTTATTCAACTTGGTAATGATGAGTATATTTTGTTTAAAAATTCCAAAAATTGAAATTGTCAAGAAAAGAGAGAAGACATCTATCAATGCATTTCTCTTTTGTTTTCTCTGAAGTTACATATTCAATGCCTTTAATAGTATTATTTTATATAATTTACTACAAAAAGGCATAGTTATTAGAATAAATCCTAAACATTCAGCCATATGTCAGTTATTAAACTAAGAAAAGTGTAATCATAATTATTTAACTAGAAATTATAACAATGTGAGTCCTATATAACAGTGATATTTTCTAAAAGCTTTTTTGAGGTATAATTGATATACAAAGAACTTCACATATTTAATGTATACATTTGATGAGTTTAGACATACGTAAACAACCAGGAAACCATCACCACAATCAAGTTAATAGACATATTTATTGCCTCTAGAAGTTTCTTGTACTTTTTTAATTTCTTGTTTTTATTTGTAAGAACACAACATGAGATCTATCCTCAACACATTTTTAAGTGCACAATACAGTATTCTTAATTTATAGGCACTATGTTACATGCACGATCTTTAAAATTTATTCATCTTGCATAACTAAAACTTAATACCCATGAAGAGCAATGAGAAATTGTTATTATATGACATTGATACTTAATCATATTTTTATTTCATTTAGCAATTTTTTACTGAGCACTTAATATGTGTCAGGAGCTGTTTTAAGCACTAGGAATAAATCTTTGACAAAGCAGTTAGAAACCCTCCATTATGAACCTTGTGTTTTGTATCCAGACATATACACAAATCAGTAAATATGATAAGCAAATATTATATAGATCAGAGAAGGTAGATTCTATAGGGAAAAATAGCTCATGGTAAGTGTGTATGTGGGAAGAGAGTTCCAATTTAAATCTAGTGGTCACGGTAGGCCTTTTTGCAAAGTGACACCAGATTTGAAAAAGATCAGAGATTCATAGTGATTTATGGGGGAAGAGTGTTTCGGGTAGAGAGAACCCCCACACGTGAGCATGCATAGAAAGTGTTAAGAGCAGAGACGTGGCCAGTATGGTAGAGCAGAGTAAGCAATTCGGAGAGCAATAGGGTGTGAGATAAGGTAGGAGGATAAAAGGGGGAAGATACTGTGGACACAGGTAGGCCATTGCTAAGAAAGACCCTTGGTTCTAGGTGAAATGTAGAGTCATTGCAGAGTGAGCAAAGTGACATTTTCTGCTTTAAGTTTTAGATTTATTCTGGCATTTATATTGATAATAGGATAAAAAGAGGGGTTAAGGTTGGAAGCAGGGAGATAATTAAATAGGCATTAAAAGAATCCAGTCAGAAATTATAATGACAAAGATCAGGGCATAGCAGTGGAAGTAGTGAGAAATGGTTGAACTCAGGATAACTCTGAAGAAGAATGCAAGAAGATTTCCTGAAATAGCAAATGTGACTGGGGGGCGGGTGTCAAGAACAGCCAGTGCTTTTGTTTTGTTTTGTTTTGTTTTGTTTTGTTTAACTCTGTATAACTGGAAGGATACAATCACAATCACTATTGACTGACAGAGGAGCACAAGACAAAAGCAGGTTTGGGGAAGAAAATCCTTTGTTTAGCTTTTCATGTAAACAGTTTGAGATATAGCAAGCTTAATAGGAAAAACCTACAGAGAAAAGTCAGAACTGGTGATATAAATTCAGGAGTCTTTCCTCATATAAATAGAGAACAATGTGCTGATACTGATTGAGAACTATGGAAGATCAAGTATAGAGAGAGAAATGTTAAAGGATTGAGATTAGAGGCACTTCAGTGTTTATAACTCAAGGAGAAGATAAAACAAAAATGAACAATAGGAAGGGACTGAAAATGATAGGGAAAACACAAACTGTACTTTGCTGGTAGCAAGAAGCCAGAAAGATGGGGAAATCAACTGCACGAAAGGCCACTGAACAGTAAGACCTCTGGCAATGACTGCTGGACCCTCCAAGATGCCTGTTGCTATTGACCTTGACAAGAGCAATTTCACTAGGGACAAATGTCTGATGAAGATGGGTGTATGGTGGGAAAAAAATTGAGAAAAATGAAGAAAGTAGCATAAAGAAATGTTTGGAGAAATTTAATATAAAAAAGGGGGCATTCGAAAAGGGAGAAATAGTGTCAAAGCAACAAAAAGTAAAGGTGATAGAAATATAGCAAATTGAAATGCTGATGGGAACAACTCACTGTGCTTATTCTAAGCCATCTCAACTAAGTAATTTTGTAATAACTTGGACTAAATATCATTCTATTTTTTTGTTATTGACAAAAAATGTAGACTAAAAGGAAAATGTAAGTCATGAATTGGAAAATATAAGTCATGAATTGGCTTAACACCCTCAACCCTAGAAAGAAAAGAAACATTTACTAAAGAATATTTTAAGTATATACTTGTGTGATACATTTGAAGTCAATGCTATTGCATATCTTGCATTCTATATTTGTAATTAATAAATCTAGTTTTGGAAAAATAAATTTGAGTCTAAAATCTTACACTAAATACTTTTTTGTCTTCAAATGTTATTTACTTTTATAATTTATCTGCCAAATAAGAACAATACCTTTTCCATCTGTATTATTGTTTTCTTTAAAGGAAACATAATATAAAAGATATGAGAGTTATTTGGAAAACTAAAAGCAAGATACATACAATATGTATCTAAGAGATATATCTTTTTATATTTGCCCAATGAATAATCTAAAGGTTAAATTATAGTCAAGGAAATTTTTAAATACCAATAAACAAACTTAGGAGAAAGCATCTGTGTAAGCATATTTGAGTACTATGCATGCTTCGTGAAAACAAAGTAAATTTGGCTGAGCAATGAACTAATGTCAATAATACTTTTCCTGTCGATAAACACCAACACTTGAAAAGTGGCAGAGGCAACATTTTTCAACTTTTTCTCCAATATCTTCCAAAGTACTGCTGAATCAGGATCTCAGATAAATTATGTCAAAGTAAGTTTATCTGATATATAGATCTGCTTTAATAACTTATTGCTAGATATAAAATACAATTTATATCACAGAAAGTTAATTCTTTATATATTGAAGGCTTATGGGAAAATGGCCTATCCATTGCTTCCTGTTATTATATGATAAAATAAAATGGAAAGAAATAAACATTAATGTTGTGCAACATAGTAATAAATGTGAGAGAAGCAACAGTTGAAATAGGTGAGTAGTAGTGGCTACCTTTAGAGGCCAGACAGAGCATCAGAGGTAGAGTGGAGGGCCCTCGATTCTCTAACTGCACCTGATTCTTGGCATTTCTTGGTGTGACAAGACTGTTCTGTCTTCTGAGCCACATCTACTGAGATGCCCAGGTATCTCTTTTCTAAGGTGCTCATAAGTGCTAAGGGTACCTGATAAGGTGAGCATTCTGTTACATTTTATGATGCTTTCTTCAAAGAAACTTCTAAGAACAGAATACTTATTTCTGAGAGTGTATTTATGTATGTGTGTGTGTGTTGTTTTGTTTTAATTCAGAAGGATTAAAATCCTACCACTGGAAGGATTTCTGTAAGTACTAGCAAAAGCCAAAGGCAGCCTCTTAACCCTAAAAGGGGCACTATTGTTCAGATATTTTTTTGGACTAAATGTGTACCCCTCACTCCATATCTGGCCCTAATTGTTAAGCCAAAGATAATTTCCCCAAGGTGGAAGAGGAATATTTGTATCCATGAATTCAAAGATGCAATTAAATCTAGCTAAGCTTGCAGTCTATGGCACGATCGTTACGCTCAGGTGTTTCTCTCTCTCTCTCCCTCTTCAGAAGTCACAGAGCCTATCTATGTCCCAGATGGGTGGAGTTACCTCAAAAGCCTTCTTCATTTCAGTTCTAGATAAATTGTTTTGTCCTAACAGCCCAAATTAGAAATAAGTTCCATGAGGAAAACTATATTTATCACTCCCTTTTTTTTATTGCTGTCACTTTGGAACTTAGGGCAGTATTTGATATATAATAATTTCTCAATAGGTACTAATTACATAGATTGATGAAGGACTATCTCAAATATGAGCTTAGAATGATGCATTCTTAAGATATAGAAGGAATGTAAAGCAGTGATTTCTATGAGCTAGGAATCAGAGAATGATTCAGAAAGCAGTTATTAGAGCTTGGTTGGCCCCTTAACCTAAGTTTAAAATTCAAGTTTTCTGTTTACAATTACCTATATGCTGACTCCACTCTTAACTGTTGAAACCTACCTTGTGTATGAATTTCTCAAGCATCTGATATATAAATATTCAGACTACTCAACTACATCCAGCACTAGAATATGTCACCAACACCTGCCTTTTCTCAAACTGCAATGTGCTTGAAAACTGTACTTCACACCTTTACCTCCCCACTCATATTCCATATAAATTGCCCACTTATTGTTTCTCTAGCTGGGTTCTTGTCAAATATGTTGTAGTAATTCAAGAGCCCCATTTGTTAAGCTGAGAGCTTCTGACCCCTCATCTGAACCTGGTCTGAATTCACAGAGGGCCTCAAACATGACTTTAAATGGCACTGTTCTGTGGGTGGTGATGAGAGGTGAGGGTGCTAAACCCTATGAAATTGTAAAGGCTGAGAAAGCCATATGAACATAGTGGTTCCCCTTTAACCAAATTTTCACATATTATAGTTTCAGTTACCTGTGGTCAATGGCAATCCAAAAATATTAAATGGAAAATTCCAGAAATAAATAATTGATATATTTTAAATTGTGCACCATTCTGAGTAGCATGATAAAATCTCATGCCCTCCTGTTTCATCCTGTCCAGAGACGTGAATCACCTCTTTGTCCAGTGTATCAATGCTGTGTATGCTCCCTGCCCCGTTAGTCACTTAGTAGTCAACCTGGTTATCAGATTTGTTATGAGAGAGAGAGAAACAGACCATACTCACTTAACTTTTATGATGATATAATTGTTCTATATTATTAATAGTTATTATTGTTAATCTTGTATTGTGCCTAATTTATGAAGTAAACTTTATTATAGGTATGTGTGTATAACAAAAAACACATAGTATGGATAGTGATTTGTATATTGGGGTTTCAGGCATTAATTGGGGGTCTTGGAACATATCAATCTGCAGATAAGAGGGACTGCTATATACTGAAATGATCCATACCTTTATGGGGTTTTACTGAATAGTTTCTACTTTTATACCCTGTCCTTTCACTCAAGAAAGGATGATGAAAAATAGAGTATAAATCCAAAATATTGCATATGTGTGTGTGTTGTGTGTGTGTGTGTGTGTGTGTGTGTATATATAGGTATGTATGTATATATAGGTATGTATGTATATATACATATACACATACACATACACATACATATGAGGGCTGTCTGAAAAAAATCCAGGCACTGTCAATATAATGAGAGTAGTTACATGGCAGGTGTGCGCGCGCACACACACACACACACACACACACACATTTCTTTTTATCCAATTTATCATTGTGCATCTTAATTCTCAATGTTTTTTTTCCACAGTCATTCTCTTTTAGCTTTTTAAACTACATTCAAAAGAATCCTCGAAGTTACCAAGAGGACAATATTCATTATATATTCTTCCAGTTTCAGTTAGTTGTATATGCACTGTTGTCAGTTTTAGTCTGTACCTCTCCAGGTGCAGAGAAATAAAACTCATCGGAAACAAAATATTCCAAAGTAAAATGGTAGTTGATTTTCAGTTCCTCCCTTTTGAATAGATTTTGAAATAAGTCTGAGTTATAGAAAATTTTATATAATTAAGAAATGATTAACAGGTCTTTTAAGCAAATAAAAAGTGAATACATTTCACATAACATACTATTTCTTTTAACTTGCTAAACATGTGATTGACATTTCTGTAATCTGTGTTTAAAGAAGGTGTTTATTTATGTTCTACCTAGCCAAGAATTTATGCTTATAATAGTCCAAAATGGTTTGCCAAGGAGAAAACGAAATGAAGACTTGACTTTATTGGCCTTTGTGTGTATTTTATGTATGAAGATATTCTGACTTTTTGAGATTTAAGTGGTTTGAATTAACATCTCCCTCCTTCCTCTGCCCACATCAACTTTCATGTATCTACCACCCAATAATTCCTGTCCTACATCTCTACTATATAAGAAAAAAACTTATGCATAATCACCTTTTAATAAATTACTAAACTCTTAGCTTTATTATTGTTGTGTTTTACTTAATTAAATTTGCATATGCTCCATGAATATCCCAACAAACTAATATATGAAAAATATTTGAATTTAGTGAATATAAATAAAGTAACTTTTTGCTTTTTGCAAATCTGAGCTCTCCAAATTATCTATCAAAATGGACAACAATAAGTGGGAGGGATTGAGAGAACACCTGGTAAAATAGAAATTAAAAAGTAAAAATATTGTGAAGTTATCTTTAACTCAATTAAGCACATAACTTTCCTTTTAAAAATGGTATTCCATATTTAGTGCATAATAGGATGTATCTCAACTGTCATAGAATTTTATATTAATATTTTTGTAGTAATTTTATGTAACCTAAATCTCATTAATGATATTATTTTCTTTCAAATTATTAGGCAATTAGCTAAAGGAATTTAAAATATTACTTTAGGTCAATTCATTAAATTATATCAAAATGTTGTGAGACCCCTGTGAATAACCAACCATATTTTCAAATTAGAACTTAATTAAAATGTTGTGATTTACTAATTACAGACTCATTAGTTGAATTCCCCACAATGTTCTATAATTGTTTTTGAAGTCATCTTATTTATTTATGCACTTCCTGTCTGCCACATCTGTCTTCCATTTAATGTAGAAAAATGTAAGAACATCATGCTTCCATTGAATCACCACCATACTGACTGTACCGGTCACATATTAACTATGACTTCTTTACTCTTTAATGAACAATAAACAGTTTCAATAACAGAATCACTGAGCAACTTAGAAATAGCAACTAATTATTTGGATTCAAACAGTTAAATAAATGAGCAAACCTTAAATTCTGATGCAGGAGATCTACAGGTTAGGACTAGTGCATTAGAACTTAATGTTTTACTGTCAGATGATTATCTGTCCTCTTCCCCCCACCCTCCCTGTCTCTCTCTTTCTCTCTCTCTCCTCTTTGGTTTGAGTTATAGTAAATACTGGTGCTTGCCTCTAAAGTTCAAGAGTGAAAATGTTAATTTATTCAATAATTTACTTGGATACTAGGTAAAGCTTGAAATTTACCACTTATCCCATATAGTCAGTGAATTTTTGTTCAAGTTGGTTGATTCTTTAACTTTTAAAACAAATGGACACTTAAACCACAATTATAGAATCTGAATGGAGAAAAATATTTAATAAAAACAACACCTGTTTATTTCTTCACAAATTTTCTGGGACTTGAGAAGAAACACATAATCTTAAAGTTTGTAGACTTTGAAAGTGAGTTTTAACTCTTCTACCTACTATCTATGGCACTGGCTATGATATTTAAACACTCTGAGACATGGTTCTTTGCCTTATAATGGAGACTCGTTAACCAGTTAACCTCTAGTCCAACCAAAAAGAGATGGAAAACACAACAAATTTAGGTTTGAGGAGTGTGTGTATTTGTGTGAATGTGAGAGTGTAGGAGAAGAAATTTTCTGTATTTTGTTCGGTAATGTTTTATTTGAGATACACATGAGACATTCAGTTGGCTGTTGAGGTTCAATAAATTAGGATGGATTAGAGATTTACATTTTGGAAGAAAAACACAAAGATGGCATTTAAACTCTGAGTGACTAATATTGTCTATACCAAGAATCCTCAATCAGTGCTGTATATATCTGTGTAACATAATGTAAATGAAAATACTTGAGCCACACTCCAGAGCAATTAAATGAGAATTTCTAGAATAGTATCTGAGATACTATTTTAATAATAAAGCTTAAAATAATCCTTATTTATGTGCCTCTGGTTGTGAACTCCTGACAAATAAAAGAGAAAAAGAAAAAATAAGAATAATTCAAAGGAGAACAATAATAGCAATAATTAAAGACCAAAAGTGGAACTTTAGTATTTTTGAATATTTCAGTAGTGAAAAAAATAATATAATAGGGACACCAAAAACATATGTAAAGAAATGTAGAAGGGGAGACAGGAGCAAAATTAGCATTGGTCAAAGGAAAGAGAGTTTGTAGAAGTTAGTAAAATAATCAATATTCTTAATTGTTGCAAATTTTTAAATAATATAAAAACTGAGAGATATGCAATGGGTTTGAACACAGGAAACCATTTATCCAAGAGATATTCAGAGGCATAGTGGCAGCAGAAATCTGACTTACATAAGTGCTAGTATAAATGATGTAGCAGGGAGATGGTTAGCATAGACTGTTCATTCAGAAATGCAAGTTAACTTTGTGAACATATAAAGAACAAGAAGAACTTAATGAAGATCACATTGAGTCCCATATCATTATATTGCTTTAGAACTGCTCACAACTATTCCAAGAAAAGATGAAGACAACAAAAGATCTAAATAGAGTAACAAAAATTAAATATAGATTTTACAAAGATGATTCTGTCTGCTTTGTGGAAAATGAATCGAGTGGGGCAAGAGTTGAAAAGGAAAGTCTGGGGCTCCCTGGCGCTGTGGCCTGGGTTCGATTCCCAGGCTGGGAACTACTCCTCGAAAAAAGGAGAGTCATTCAGAGGATTAATGCAGTCTGAGTTAGAGATTAAGTTGGGTGGGCTGAATTAAAGTGGAGGCTATATAAACAGAGATAATGATGCAAGCAATGTATATTTTGGATATAAAATTAACAGAGCCTAGAAATCTGTAGGTGGGCAATAGACCAAAAACACCCTTTATTTTTGTTTTGTAAACCATTTTGGTGGAGCCATTTACTGAGATCAGGAGAGAATCTGAAGTAATAAAATTATATAATTGTATAAACCAACTTTTTGTATAAACTTATAAAGTGATCAATAGATTTTTAAAGAGAAAGGAATTGACAATATAAACATAATTCCAACTGTTCTAGGTAATTCCTAAGCTTCTTGTAGGAAAAGAATAAAATCAACTCTAAACATACTCCATGATAAAGTAGAGAATAAAAGTGAGGGTAAACTTTTAATCATGGCAATTCTACTTATTTGGGAATATTGATGCTTTTGAACCCATGAATTGTTCACAAGTTTTTTTGGTGAGATGACTGCACCAAGTTTAAACAAAATATTCTATTTAAGGGAAAAAATATCTTGCTATAATTTGTTATGTTCAGTTACAACTCTTGTAAAGAGAATACACATATAGTTTGTTTATATTTTTCTATACACTCTGGCATTCTAGCCTTTTGTTGATGTATTTAGATAGTTTACATTAAAGGTAATTATTGGTATGTTAGAGCTGAAGTCTCTCATTTTATTACTTGTTTTCTTTGTTTCCTCTGGTTCTAATTGCTGTTTTCTTTTTTATTATTAAATTTGTTGGGGTGACATTGGTTAGTAAAATTATATAGGTTTCAGGTGTACAATTCTACAGCACATTGTCTATGTGTTGTATTGTGTGTGCACCATTCAGAGTCAGTTCTCCTTCCACCACCATGTATTTGACCCCCTTTCCCTCCACTACCATCCCCACCCCCTTACTGTTTTCTCATCTTGCCTTTGTGTTGGATTGGTTTAATGTATTTTTAGTATTCCATCTTGAGTTGTATATGGTGTTTTTGAATATATTTCTGTATGTTTTTTAAATTATTGATCTGGGTTTTAAAATACATGTGAGTTATCAGAGCCTACTGGTAACAAAATTTGTGTGTGTGTGTGTGTGTGTGTGTGTGTGTGTCGAATGGAAATCTTATTTCAATTTACCTTTCCCACTTGTGAATACCATAATATTGAGAATCAGATAGTGTTATAATTTTTAATTCAATCAACTATATGATTTATAAAATTTATTGAAGAACATCTGTTATATATAATCATATTTTTGTTCTTTCCATTGTTCTTTCTTCCTTCAATGCCCCAGATGTCCTGCTTCTATCATTCCCTTCCTATTCAAAGAATTTCCATTAGCCAATCTTTAGAGGAAGTTTTGCTATCAGCAAAGTTTGGGGGTTTTTTGTTGTTTGTTTAAGGGTATCTTTATTTGCCCTTCTTTCCTAAAATGTTCTTGTGCTGAGTACAGAATTTTTAGTTAAATATTTTTTTAACCATTTGCAAAATGTTGTTTCAATTTCTGCTAATCTCTGTGGTTTCACCTGAGTAATATCCTATCATCTAAATTATTAAAGAAATCATCTAAAGTGATTTTCTTTAGGGTATAGGGCATTTCTGTCTGCTTTCAAGCTTCATTTTTTTTCTTTTCTTTAATTTTGAGAGGTTTAATTATGACTTCTCCTTGTGTGGTTTCACTTTACAAATGAAATCTAAATCATTTAAGGGGTGTGTGTGTGTGTGTGTGCATGCACATGTGTATAGGGGGTTAACCTTTTTTACAGTAACAACAAAAATTAGATACTTAAGAAATGTCCAACCAAGATACACAGAGAAAGCAACATTTTTGATGAAAGAAATTAGAAACTATATAAGTATATTTAATATACACTTAGTTAATTTTATATCATAAAATTTTTAATTTTTCTACGTAAGTCTATATATGAAATGAAGTTCTAGTTAAAGAACATAATTTATTTTAAAGCAATAGTAATTAATATAACATGATCTGACAAAGGTATCAGTGATTCAGAAAATAGAACTGGAATTGGATGAGTGCACTCACAGAAGTAAACTTGAAATGTGACAGGACTGGCATTTTAGATATTTAATGAAAATATGGCTATTTAATAAAAATTACTGGTACAATTGGCATTCTGTGAACAAAAATAGCTTATGTTACTACTTTATATTATACTTTTATACTCAATTACAAATTGATTAATGCCATAATTGCAAAAAGGAAAATGTAATATAGGAAAATTTATGAATAACTAAGATCTCAAGGTAGAGCTTTTCAGGTAAATACATCCTAAATTCTAAACTTTTGATTGATACATAGTTCTACAATGCATCACCTAGATACTGCATTGTGTGTTCACCATCCAAAGCCAATTCTCCTTCCATCACCATATATTTACCCCCTTTTTATTTATTGATAAACTCTTTGTATTGATATCTAGAGTCCTGTTCCTTAAAAATTCCAATAGGAATGCAAACAAATATTTCTATTTTTTGGTGGTTCCCTGGCTGGGAATTGAACCCAGGCCGTGGTGTTGAGAGCGCCAAAGCCTAGCCACTACACCAGAGAAACCCCTCAAACAAATATTTCAAATACTAGAATTAGATATTTCCAACAGATATAATCAATAGCATTGTTTTCAGAATATAAAGAAGTATGAATTCTCAGGAAAAAGAAACAATAGAAAATTGGAAAAGAAATATTTGAATAGGAAGACTAGCTGTTATAGTGGAGGAGCTGTGGTGCAGGGGCTGATTCTGTGGAGCAGGATTTGCTTTAGCAGGGCTCTGGTGCCTACCCACTCTGCCCTTTGTGTGTGTCATCCTTGGAGGCCTCCAGGAATGAGCTGGCTCAGTCTAAAGCTGGCCACTAGGGTTGATAGCCTAAGGGCCTCCTGGGAGGGGACCTGCTGTAGGCCAAGTTCAGTCGCTGCCTGTGCTCTGCTTGTGGCCACCACAGACCAATCCAAAAAGGGACACTACCCATGCTGTTTAGAGGTGACTTGAGAGGCCAAGCCACAAACCAAAGCCAGCTATTATTAGTGCCAGGCTTTGGGCTGCTCAGCAAGAGATGCAGGACGTGCCAAATCCAGATGCCACTTGTCTGAGTTTTATGCTATTTTAGAAAAGTGTGCAGCAGGAGCCAAGGCAGACCTCTTATAGGATGGGTCTACAAGTTGGGGGGTCAGGGGACGCTGGGTCTCAGAATCATTGGGACCAGGTGAAGGAAAGGTGTTAGCCATACTAATGGACACCTAGATATGGCAGCCCCTGAGTCTGCACACAAGGACTGGGGAGAGCTCAACAAACAGATAAAGGCTCTGCCAGCTCCTTTACTCGGGAGAAAGCTGCCCCTTCAGTCCTCATTCTGAAGTCAGACAACTCAGTTTCTCTCTGAATGTCCCTGGTGTCTTTCAAGCTGGTGCCCCAGCACTGGACCTCAGAGTGAGTGAGTCTGTCAGTGAGTAAGTTTTTGTTGGGCCCTTTCAGACAAACTTCTGGAACTGCAGGCACCCTGTCTCACTCTTTGCTGATTTTCACAACCAGAAGTTATGGGAACTTCTCTCCCCATTCGTGAAACCCTGGGCTGGGAAGTCTGGTGTGGGGCTGGGATCCCCTTGCTTCTTTAGTGGAGAACCTCCACAGCTAAAATATCCCTTTGATTTTTAATGGTCACATGTGGCTATGGGTTCAGCTTGTTCTGCATCTCTGCCCCTCCTACCAGTCTCAAGGTGGTTTCTTCTATATGTCCCTGAGTGTAGCGCTTTGGTTTAGTTAGACTTCAGGAATTTCTCAATGATGGTTGTTCTGTAATTTAATTGTAATTTTGATGTGGTCATGATAAGAAGTAAGCACAGCGTTTACCTACTCCACTATCTTTATTGGAGAAATTGAGACCTCTTTGTGTATTTCTGTATATCATGTGATATGTGTGGTTGTGTGGCATTTGGCCATGTATGTGAGTTGGTATAGTTTGTGTGCTGTATGTATATGTGTATGCATATGTGTGCATATGTGGTATGTGCAAAATTTGTATATATATATATATATATATATATATATATATACACACATATATATGAGTATGTAATGTGTGACTATGCATCTGGTGTGTGTGTGTGTGTGTGTGTGTGTGTGTGTGTGTGTATATGCATTTTTGGATATGTGAATTTATATATATATATATATATATATATATATATATATATATATATATATGTTTGTGTATACATGCATTTGTGTTTCTGCATAGGGCATGTGTGCTTGTGTTTGGCTTCCTTTCAGTTTTATGTTTCTGCTTAATATAGTTCATGATATTGTAATGAGCATGTCTCAACTTAATTTGGCATCTTTACTTTTAAACAATATGTAATAGTTGTTATTCTAAATGTATCCTTCTCTGTGAAAGCTAGCTCTGCTTTCTCAGAAGAAACTATTCTTTTTAATCTTTTTGAGGATATGAATCACACATTTTCTATATTCCTGTTAAGCTCTTAATAATAAATCTTGTTCAAAGAAAGTTATTTCTTCAATCCTTTAGGGTAGTCTTCTTATATATCTTTCAATAGACTTTTTTTTTTTCAGTTTTACTGCTTTGGCTTTCTGCTTGTTACGTGCTTTTCTTTGCTATGGAAAAGCATCACCAAAAAGTTTTACTTTTTCTCCTCCTTAATGGTCTCTTTGTAATAGACTGACCAGATGTAACATTTTAAATGGGACAGAAAACTGGTACTGTCTCATTTCAAATGGTACATATGGTCAGCCTACTGACACCTTGGATTTAACCCAGTGAAACTAAGCTGACCTTTAAAACAGGGCGTACGGTTGTTTTCTGTCCCATTTAAAATGGTACATCTGGTCAGCCTACATTGTAACCCTGTTAATTCACTGTTGTTAGAAGAGTTTTATTCTGTCTGTCAAAACAGCTCCCACCAGCTATGTTGTTATCCACGTTTTTGTTTGTTTGTTTGTTTGTTTTGTTTTTAGTTAGGTTCACTCCAATCCAATTTTATCTAGAAATTTAATAAGGATTTTGTCTTGTCGTCTTTCATAATAATTAGAGAATTAGAAACCTTATGGCTACTGTGTCACAAATGACTCAACTATTATCTTTGAAAAGATAAAGAATTTAACTTTTTTAATTTATAGGGAGAGGATCACATTTACATTTTATACAATTGTAGCTGAAAATACTATCATGTTGTATTTGGAGAAAATATTCCTTCTTGAATTCTGGTATAGAGTCTAACATAATGTTTCATACTTAAGGTCTGAATGACCTTTCATGTCACTGTTATGCACTACCTCAGTTCTACTTTTTGGAGCACCATGCAGAACCTTAGCAGGCATCTCTCTATACTCCTCTTCTGACCATTTTATGTCAATAGTACCACCTGTAGCTTCTGTCAGTGTTCCAGAAAACTGAGGAGTTCAATAATCAAGCCAGGGAACTAATTAATGTAGACCAAGCATTGCACATGAAGAATATTATGAAAATCCCTACAAAGAAAAAATAAATAAATAAAATTTTATCTATCTGTATGTTTTGGAAAACAAAAGAGAACTAATTTAAGAAATTAATTTCAAAAAATATTTTTCAAATGTTTTTGAAATAGTAAATATTAGCTACTAACTGACACAAGAAGAAAAATAAGGATGTGGAAGAGAAGAGTGGTATTTCTGATTTCAACATATTCATGTGTGTAAAACATTGATCATACATACAACTAAAATTGTGTCAGCACCTGCACAAAGGCTAACATTCTATTCAGTAGATGTAACTGGATTAAATACAGTTCTCAATTTCTGTGTTTTTTAAGTAATTCTTATCCTTCTATCCTCTCTATAGCTTTCAATATGACCTAATAATTTGTAACACAAGGAATCTAGCACATGACCCTGCATTTAGCAATTAGTTAACATCTTAAAAATAATAAATCCATGTGGAAGTGTAAAATATCCTGCTAAAATCTTTCAATAAAGCTAGGGTAGTTAATCATCTATATCAGTGGCATTATCTGAAGAGATTTTCGATTGTCATGACAGGAAAATTGTTCCTGGCATCTAGTGTGTTGAGGCCACACAATGCTGTTAGACCTTTTACAGTGCATATAGGTCACACTCCACAACAAAGAATTATACACTCCAAAATTTTATTCATGCTAAAGTTCAGAAAATGTGGTCTGTGCTGATTTAGAAAAGACAAAGTGGAAGATAAAGAGAGAGGAGGAGGAGGAGAAGGCAGGGGAGTAGGAAAAGGAAGAGGAAGAAGAGGAGGAGCAGAAGATGGAGGGTAAGGAGGAGGAAAAACAGAAGAATGAGAGAGAAGGGAGATGTTTTACAGACATATTAAGGAAGGAAGCAAAGGCATTTTCAATTTGTTTTCCAGGTTTCCTTCTTAGCATCTCACTATTTAGAAATATTTTAACCCAATCATTTTCTAATAGAGATACTTTATGAGATTATGTTCAGTTCTTTGAAAATGGAGAAGAAAGGTTACATAGTTTACTAGACTATCAAAACTCTTGAAAATGAGTTATATGCAATAGCAAACCAAATACAGGTATAATTACAGGTGGGTAAGAAGAAGTAATCATAAATAAGGAGGAGTGTTCAGTTTTGTGCATAAATATTAGTAAAATGTCCAAACTGTGAGATATTTAGGAATTCTTAATTTCCATGCATTCTTTCCCATGAAATTAAAGTAACTGACAATTTTATTTAATAAACCAGTTTTTAGATGAAGAATTAATAAGTGTACATCATACAATACTAACTTTTTATATTGTTGACCTTTTCTTGTAAATGAAAGACTAAACTAATTTTTTTTTATCTGGGAGCAACTCCTACTTAGCTAATGTATTGCAACAAACAACGGTAAAAGTTGAATGAGTTTGTCTGAGATATATAGGAGTTCCATAAACAATCAATTTCATGTCAATTCTATTTCATAGCAAAGAAAACTGTTCTAAATAGTTTAAATAAATTTAAAGCTTAACTTCTAGATAGTCTCTGATCATTATATTAATATGATTGGGAATAAATTGAGCATTTTAAATTATTGGGTAAATTGAATTTTATTAAGTTGCTAAAGTTATACATCCAAAATTTTTTCATCCTCTTAATTTTATGATACATGTATTTTTTTAAATTGTGTTTTAAAATACTTAAGCAAATTTTATTTTGGAAAACAGTCCTTAAAGAGACTAGCTTCAGAATAAAAAATAATTACATATTTTAAGGCTTAGAATTTTTTCATAAAATTATGGTGAGAAAATTTTCTATGCTACATATAATTATAATTTAAATTTTTCATGACATGAATTATGGATGTATTATCATCTTCAAAGTGCATATTAAGATCACCCAATATTCTCCTCCTCAATTCACATACTGTCTTTACAAATAGTCAACCTATAAAAACAAATTAAAATTTTTTTCTTGTTTAGAAAGACAAAGCTCATCTACTAACAATAATAGTTTCTTTGGTTAAACGCACTCATATTAAGTTGACATGTAAAAACTGAGAATTATTGCTAATCAGGAACAAATAACCTATTTTTAAAGTAAATAACTTTTTAAGCTAAAAATAAATATATTATTTTCTTTCTCATTATAAAAATACAGAAACATACCACTTGTTCAATCTTCTTGAAAGGGAATAATTGAATAATGGTCTCAGCAAAACTATAAATTATTGGCGCCAACATTTTCAATCCAAAGAAGCAGTCATGTTATCCATATGTATATAATAATTCTTTACTGTTTTTTTCTTTCTTTAACTTTTTTAAAAAATTAAGACACTTGTAAGTCCACTGTCTGCCTTTGATGATTAAATCTGTTAATTAAGGTCACTATTTTAAGATCTTCGAATGATTCGGTATTTCTTTCTATATAGTACATACATCTTAGTTTCTGGAGAAAAGGAAAATTCTGATCTATGTATTTGATACTGACATGCCTATCAAATAATCTTTATTTTTTTTAAACTGGATGATAATAAACACAAGTAACATGAATTCACAGGAAATGATGGAAAAGAATAATGAAAAACAACTATCCCTAAATTAGGGAAGCGCACTGGCTCCTTTCATCTCCTCAGGAAGTTTTTCTCCCTGTTTCCATCCCTGTGCCATATGATGGGTGTGTGATCATGACAATTTGAGGGGCTAAAAAAGTCCTGCGTTGGGGAAAAATTCTGTGTGGCCTATATGGGTTTCCTAGCTACTTAAACCTTCAAATTACATTTATATTATATAACATCTACCTTCAATGTAATCTTTGGAGTCTCAGAGATAATACAAACTACCAATTTACTTTTAGACATATTGTACTTTTTTTTTCCAATCTGTGAACCTGTACAGATTCTAATTACTTTGCGTGTGTGTGTGTGTGTGTGTGTGTGTGTGTGTGTGTGTGTGACATATTTTAAAGTTAGCATTAAAAAAAATCTTAAATAATTATACATATTTTACCTATTTAGTATTAGTATTTTAAATGCAATTTTAGTAGATTTATGTAATAAAATTTACGTGCAAGTTTACAAAGGTGTAAAAGAACAATCTAATAAATGAAGTATAAAAAGATAAATATTAATATCATTCATTATAATACAATCAGTTTACCGGTATTGTACATAGTCTAAGTATCTTTCTGGGTATTAAAAGTTATTTCTTTTATAGTGATAAATACTTTATTAAGGCAGAAAATTATGCCATATTTGTATTCAACATGAAGAATTCAGACTTTATTACAATTTTTAAGGTTTTAGAAATGATCTCATAAAGAAATATATCACAATCTTACAGTTTGGAAAGCAACTGCAATCAAAAGCTTAATAAGGAAATATTGAATCTCTGATATTTTTTAGATGGATTAAATATTTGCAGCTAACCTTTGTTTTTACAATTCTGATCTCTGTGGTATTAGAAAATTTGCCTGTGTTTGCGTTTACACAGCATAAACAAATGTTGCTCAACAAAAACAAACATACTATAAACACCCCTGCTGCCCTCTTGCCCAACATATTTTGTATCCAATATGACCATAATACAATCTCCTTTCTCTGATGAAAATGTAAACCCAAATAGTTATTTTTATATATGCACAAAAATATCTTGGATGAATAAATTGATTGAAATTTCAAAAAGTTTGTCAACATCTTTAGCCTCAATTTATACACTAATTTAAAAATAACCTCACACTGTAACTTTCTGTAAAACATGTGACTCATAATCTGACATTTCACCAAATCAAAGAAACATTCTATTAAAGTAACGTACATGATGTATCACTTTCAATTCAATACTATTTAAACGTTATGACATCATGTTTTCAAAATAATGAAAATGGCTTTGACTTTGTAAAACCATTCCTGTTATAGAAATAATAATAAAATAATAGTATTTATTTATGGATCTATGTATATGCCTGTTTTGTTTACTCCATTTCCCTATCTCCTTTAAGTATAAATTTCATATAATGTAACTGGAAAATTTTTAAATACAATATAATTAAAAATAAAACTCTCATTATCACTATGTAAGGACTATAAATGTCTAAGCATTATGTTCTCTTGTACCTGTGAAACTAATAAAAAATAAAAATAAAAAAACTCTTATCACAAGATCATTGTAAAACATTAAGGCAATACATATGAGAAAATGGAAATCAAATAAAATCAATAGTAACCCAATGAATTTTTAATCAGACACAGTTACTTTCAAAGTGTATTCAATATTTTTAACATTCATACTTATTTATAAATTCATATAGTATATAGCATTTAATATCATGCTTTTAGTAATGTATTTCTATTATGTGAACATTCTCTATGGAATTGTGTATTTTTATTCAGTTTCTTTTTGAGAGCGGCATGATATTCCATTGGTTAAACTCTAAAGTATATAATCATTACCCTGTTTGAAACATTTTCCATTTGCAATTTTTGCTATTAATAACAGTATTTCACGGCACTTAAGCTAAATTTGTATAACATCGATGATTTTACCTTTAGGTTACAATTATTGGAGCTAGAGTAAAAAGAATTGAGGTGATAACACTTGCCTTTTGTGGTAGACTGAAAAACAGCTGCCCCCCAAACCAGGTCCTTAAACATAGACCTCTAATTGTCACTTTACATGTAAAAGTATTTGCAGATGTAATTAATGATTTAAGGTGGGAAGTTTATGTTAATTTATCTGGATTGTCTCCAAATGCAATCAAATATATCTTTATACGAGGAAGGCCATTAGGAAGATCTGACACACGTACAGAAAATAAGGTGATGTGAAGACAAAGGCAGATAGTGGAGTGATGTGGCCACAAGCCAACATACAAGCAGCCAGTAGCAGAAAGAGGCAAGGAACTCCCCCCAGAGCCTCCACAGGGCTCGCAGCACTGCCAACACGTTCAGTTTTTACACATCGGTACTGATTCCAAACTTCTGGCCTATAACTGGGAAAAAATTAATTTCTGCTCTTTTAAGCCACCAAATTTGTGATAATTTGTTAGAGCTCTGGCAATTAATAAATCTTTCATCTTCAATGATCCCTCTTCTGCTTTCCTTTTTGGAAATGGTGTTGCTCTCTTTGAAGCCTTTTAACCAAACTTCATTTCCTAATTTCTAATTTTTTTTAAGTAGACTTCTCAGTTTGAAATCTTTCCTTTAGTCTATAGAAGCACTTTGGACCATACTTGTTTACTGTACCCAGGAATTACGGGCATTTTAAAGTTTGAAATAACTTAATTTATTTTGGGTAGCATTTATTAATAAAAAAGACAAGTAATTTCTATTTTGAGGAATTTTTTTTACTTAAATTTCTGGCTTCAAAAAAAAGTTTTAATTAACATCTTTTTCTCAGACATTAACAAGCTTTTTCTTTTTCAAGAAGGTCCTACTTTTTAGCTTCCACTGACTTTCAGAATGACGTATACCTTCTACTAGCAGTGGGATAGCCTGTATCCTGCTTAACTTTTGTATTTCACTAAAACTATCACTTCTTCCTTTTTTAATTTTATTAGAGCATGTTCTTTGCTCTGTCATTCAGTGTCTGCTTTCAATTTCCCATGCTAAAATGTAAACTGCACCACGCATCTCTGTTTGCTTTTTCCACAGATGAATCACTAACAGTTTACTGGCACATGGTAGGTGGTCAGTGAATTCATTTGAGTTTGAATTTGAATTCTCTTGCTTCATAAAGTAACACCACCCTGGTTTGTCTTTAAAACATATTAAAAATCACTCAGTCACAAATATTTCTCTCCTCAAGCATATAATTTTGTTTCTGTAAATTTTTTCTTAAATTACTTTTTATGGAATTTTATAATTGTTCTTGACAGAGAAAACTATTTTTCTACATTCTGGTTTGGATAATTATAGTGCATTTTATTTAATAAAATAGTTTAAAATATGTAAACAAAGGCTTTCTTTAGATTTCTAAGTTAATGTGAAGTATAATATTTTTTTTCAGTCTATATACATCAAATCATTGTATCAGGACCCTTATGCCATTAAAATACTTTTTGTACTTCCAGTGACTTCTCAGTAGTAATTCTTCAAAATCACTACATCTTTATCAATTCAAAGTCTCCTTCTGTGACCAGACATATAAATGAATTAAAGCTATATTTTTAAGACTCATGATGACCTCTTTGTTTCTTTATGGACAATATTTGCTGTACGCTTTAGCTCTGTAGGCTTTAACCTAAAGAGGTAATCGATTTACAAACTTCAGAAAACATATCAGTGAGTCATTTTAGGAAATATTTTCAAATCTTAAAATAAAGATGACTGACATATCATTGTAAGTTTTACCCCTGAATTTTGGACTTTCTCATTTGTAAAATAAGTCTTTGTAAAGCATATTCATGTTAGAAGTATCACATCTCTCCTAACTCATGCTCATGTCCCTTTTACTTGCTGAATTCATAATTATCTGAAAAGCATTGACCATGTGGATGAGGTTAGTTCCATCACATGTGTAAGGAATCTTCTGATCTATTAAGTGAGAGAAAGAGGAGACCTAACGTATTTGACTAGGTATATCTCAATAAATGTTTAAATTATTTTGTGACATAAAATGTATTTATAAAATTCTTAGGCTTTAATTACCAATGCAAACAGTACCTTATATGATAATTCACAAACTTGAACTCATAAGGCAGAGGTCTTCGTTGTACATTAATCCTTACTCCTCTGGCAATTCCACAGGTTATCTGTTGTAATTTCTCTTCCACTTTTATGTTTTATGAAGAAATAAGTATTCGCATTTGTCTAAACTATAGTAATAGCATTAGATCACATATAATCCCATTTGAGTTGTATAGGATTTCCTCAACAAAGGGCTTATAGCTAACTGAAGGTTTTGATAATTTACCCCAGCTAAGGTCATCATTGAGTTGTTTAGAATAAACATCATAATTGTATGTATAAATGATTATAAGTATAAGAACAATTTAGTTATTCATTTTTATGAAAATTGGAGATAATAAAGTGTTGTTGTTTTTTAAATCTCTGCTGATAGACTTAAAAAAGACAAGCAAATAAAAGAGGTATGTTACCAAAAAGTAAGGTGCAGGGAGCAGATAATAGTTAAGAAAACTGTTAGTACCAATCACAATTGTAGTACTGTATAAGCATAATGAATTGTCACAAACTTATACATGTATGTGTTAAACAACGTAACACCCCACTGACTCTCTCTCCTCTGATTCTCTGCCTGTCTCTTTCTGTCTCTGTCTCTGTTTCTTTCACTCTGCCTCTCTATATATCTATCTATCTGTAATATGTACAGTGTAACTGAACATACTAAAAATGCAAGTATAATTGATAAAAAAATTGTTTATACCGATGACTTCAAAACAATTCTTACTTATTTTTCAATCAGAAATCATTTAATTCTTTCTGCTTGAAGAAGAGAGAGAAGAAAACAGTAGTGTCAATATTAGGCCTGAAGGGATTAAACCACGATTTACCTGAATTTGTCATGGCAGATGGCATCCCTTTTGCCAGACACTCAATTTCTTTATTTCCCTTTTAGTTAGAAGTAACCAGATAACCTCATTCTGGTATAGATAATGAAACAGAAGGTATTGCTGTTGGATTCTATTGAAAATTTTCATGGGTTAACAAAAGGACATCCTTTTCTATTTTGGGGCATGGGGTTAGATATTTCTTTTTTTGGCGGGGTGGGGGGGTGGGGGGGTAGTTCCCTGGCTGGGAATCGAACCCAGGCTGTGGCATTGAGAGCACCGAAGCCTAGCCACTACACCACCAAGGAATCTGCCTAGATATTTATTTAATGTGAGATTTTGAAGCAAAATAAAATTACTTTTTTTGCTTTTATAATATGTTCATTTAAAAGCTCTAGACTCTTTATAACTTCCATCTATAAAGTTAGTTGCAAAAAGATTAACAATGCTGAATTACTGCAAATGAATCAATAGAAGATAAGAGGACAAGTTATATCGCAATAGCATTTGGGGAATAACAGAAAAATAAATAATAATAATGAAAACTATAAATAGAAAATTTTCAGGTATAGAATTTAGCTATTTTAATCTCTTATGAAACATTGATATAAATCAGGTCTAATTTTATATATTATATGAATTTATGGCTAAAAAATTGACAATCATTTCTCAACTTGAAAACAATTTTCAAAAGTTAATTGAGTTTAATCAGATATAGAAACATTAGAATCCATTAGAATATCAAGAAATAATAATAAAAGAAACTACTCTTTTGTTAAAGAAAATACTACTACTTCTTTTCTACTGATAAAATTGATGGCTCAAAATCTCTAGTTTACATAAATAATGTAAATATTAGAGGCATATTCACACACAAACACACAGAATGATCTGCTAAACCTCCTAATGCCACTTCATTTACTGTCCTTTTTCTCTGTGTAACATCTATTCATCTGTCTTTTAGTTTCTCTGTTAGTTATGATACTTTCTCACCTCCATTTTATTGTGCATCTGCATAAACCTCTCAGGAGTTTCTTCATTGTCCTCATTTAGCTTTTGCATTTTTCTGTCCTTCCCTAATTTACTTGCAATTCTCAAAATTTGCTCAAAAGTGGTTATGTGTTCCATGCCTCAGCTGAAGTGCTATTTTGTAAGCATCAAAGTTAAGGGGAAATAATGAACTACTTTTTTATTCACCCAGCTCAAGCTGTGATTAAACGAGATAAGCTGGTAGGAAGGTCTTACACCTTCATTAATTAATATCTTTCTTTAAACTATGAACTGTATCATGTAGTTATATATGATATAAAAGTCAATATTTTTACTGCTTTCAATTAATAAGATTTTTCACATAAAAAATTTCTTATAATTTATCATAAGAAATGTAAACATGTGGATGACTCACCTCCACCCATTGTTCCTTATTCTGTTATTATTCTCAAAATAAATGTTACTCTCTAATTGATAGATGCTAACCTATTATATTCATTTACTTTTTAATTTTGTTCAGTAGGTCTCTCTCTATTTCTACCTCAGCAAACAATTTAAGATTTTTAAGAATAAATATTTTGCTTGGTTCAATGGTGTGTCTGCAGGCCCCTAAATATTTCATGGCATATAGCTGGAGATCAATAGTTAATGGCTGAATAAATACAAAATAAAGTTATCCCAAACTGGATTTTACAAATGAAGATAAAACATCAAGGCTATAGATTTTTCCCAAAGATACGGAACTAGTATTAAGACAGAGTCGATATTTGAACTCATTTCCTGCTTCTAAATCCATAGTCTTTTCAATAAATTCAATTACCCAGCTGGTGATATTTTTTATTTAAATCAGGCATGTCCAACCTGCGGCCCAGGACAACTTCGAATTCAGGCCAACACAAATTCTTAAAACATTATGAGATTTTTTTGTGTGACCTTTGTTTTAGCTCATCAGCTATTGTTAGTGGATTTTATGTGTGGCCCAAGACAATTCTTCTCCCAGTGTGGCCCAAGAAAGCCAAAAGTTGAACACTGTTGATTTAAATGGTTTAAAAAAAGTATTTTGTTCCCAGCCAGGGAGCTACCCACATACCAAAAAGCAAAAAAAAAAAAAAAAAAAAAAAAAGTATTTTGCAAGAATATTAAGAAAATCTCTAGATATTGAAAAGTTCAAAAGAAAAAGGAAAATGTTTCTATGTTTTTATTGCTAGAGCAGATCTCGTAGTTACTGAGAACTCATCATCTAAAGAAATAATCCAAAATTAAATTATATAGCATTAAAATATTTTAAAAAAACACTGACAGATGGGACATAATTTCTAGCAATGAATTGTCAGTTCCCTGTAAGTGCAAAGTCTTTCTGTTTTGTAAGTGGTAAATTGCTATAGAGCCTCTTGTAATATAAAACTTACATAAGGGAAGAATTTGTAACAATGAGCTATAATTTTAGTAGAGATCTTAAAGTGAATTTGGATGTATTTTATACATTTTATAAGCAATGAAAGGAGAGAATTATATACATAGTGCAATTTTCTATGCAAAGTTTAAACAATATGACTAAATTGTATGTAAAATGAACATTTTTTAAAGAAAATAAATGCCATTCAGATACTTTCAGCATATAACTACAAAGAGTGTACCAATCTCATATTTTGGGAAAAATATAGTTTTTCATTAAGTAAATAGGTCCTTTACAACCTGCTGAGTTAAACATTATCATCTTATTTGTTTATTTTGGACAGTGACAGAAAAAAAGCATAAAAATGAAGCAAAGCTATAATAGTATTCAACAGTCATTTTTTTAAAATCTACATACAAATTTTCATTAAAATGTTCATAATTATCATTTTGAGATATAGTTTAGAAATTACCTCTAAATTTAGATCAGATATTTTCTGTAAGAATATTTGTTTTATGTTACTCTTAGTTTCATGGATAAATAGAAATTTACTTCAGAATTCCAAATCTTATATAATGGAAAATATCAAAATAGCGTGATCAATTATTTTTAAAGCCAAGTTTTTATGATTCTTTGGAAAAATATTATGACATTTTCAAATGAATTAATTATGGCTGCATTAAAAAGCAATGTTTTGCTTTGTTTCTAATTGCTCTAAAAATGTTTACTATTCTCAGGTTTAACTGACTGAAAAATAATAATTTAGTTGTGATTTAATCATTCAGTGGAAGATTTGAACCACCTCTTTTTTGTGTGTGTTTGTTTTTGCTGTAGTTAAAGACATGGAAAGTAAAGAGTATTCTAAACTATAAAATAATGAAATAATATCCTCCATCTTTGGTGAGCATCAGCCACTGAAGCATATTTTTGTGCCGCTCAGTGTGGAGATATAGGAAGGTGAAATAATTGTAGGAATAGAGGTAATATTTTTGACATATTGAGATTATATACCAAGGGTATAGCAAACCTTACATATATAACATTTTTCAAAGCATGCCTGTTTTATCTTTTAGATAAAACCAAAAAATAACAACCTTATGATTTTATCAAAATGAGTTTGCTTTTGAGTGCACCTTTAGGACATAGCCACTTTGTTTATCTGTTTGTTTTCTTTTCTTTTTCTGTTTTTAGGGAATAATAATAATAGCTAACATTTATTGAATTGCTACTGTGTCTCAGGCATTTTTCTAAGCTTTCACATAGTTGCAAGCATTTAAACTGCACGACAGCCACATTAAGGGGAAGTGATTTATTTCCCCATTTTTCTCATGGAGATAGTAAATATCTTTCTCTAGATCACACTGAGAGCATGGCAGAGTGAAGTCAGGAATTAATATTAGGGATTTCAAAGCCTCCCTAAGAGAACCTCCCAAAGTAAGAATCTCACACCAAAATACCTCAAAACATTAAGATAAATAGTCCTATAGTCAATGATTTTAAGAACAGTTATTTAATTGATATTTTATTTGAATTTGTATTTAAAATATACATTTCTCTGAGAACCTTCAAACATTTCTAGTGCTCTACTTTGAAGCCAGAAGTCATATTGTGAGATCATATTTTGAAATATTATTATTATCCCTGGCACATTTAAAAATTATTTTCTATTTTATTTAGTTACTTTGCTTGCCCCTACATACCAGACTACATTCTCTTTGTGCAAATTTAAATATTGAAAATAAGACTTAAATCCTCCTTGAATGTGTCCCCAGGCTCCATTTCTATCTCTCTACCTATTTTGTTGTGTTACTATAAACACACATATAATATATGCCATCAAATTCAATCTCAACTAATAAAGAAAATTGTTTTCTCTACAATATTCAGTGCATCATCTTTCTGTAACTTTGTATCTCTCATTGTGTCCTTTAGTAATGTATTCAGGCTTTTCTGTATTATGTTCCAGTATAATTATAAAATTACACTTGGAAACCTTATAGCTGTTGTTATGATTGTGAATACATATAATTTTTTTCTATAATGTGTTTCTGCTAGACTTTATAAAGTAGTTAATAGTATGCTAGTAATGTACTAGTGTTTGGCTTTGGCTTGGCCCTTGAGCATAATGTTAAATAGAAATCATAGGAATAGTGTTTACATCATTTAATTTGAAAGATATTAAATCTGTTATGAATCATAATGCTTTCCATACTAAGACTTTATAACATTAAGATTTCTTTTAATAAGTAGTTGCATAATGTTTTATTTTCTTTAATTTGTCTGGAATATTTTAAGTGAAATATTTCTTCTGTATTTTTAGAGAATTTTTCTCTGTGTTTAATCTGTTCATATAATAAGTGTAGATTCTTGGGGGGTTCCCTGGTGCTGTAGTGGCTAGGCTCTGGTGCTGTAGTGGCTAGGCTTTTACCACCGCAACCTGGGTTCAATCCCCATTCAGGGAACTAACCAAAGAAACTAATAATAATAAGTACACATTTCTATGAGGCTCTCTGACAGTCTTTTGCTCCTAATTAGACCCCTTATATAGAGATCCCTTATATTTATGTTATCTTGGATTGAAGTTCTTCTTTACCCATCTATATTGTGGTATAAACCTAGTGTAATAGAAAACATCCTCCTCTTTTCCTGCTCAGGTATTCTACTCTTGTCTTAAGAGGGTAACAGTGTAAGGAAACTTAAAAACATGGTGGAGGGTGGGCTACAGCTACAAATAGAACCTCACCCCACCCCAACTGACTAAGAAGAAACACTGTTTTCCATGAACAGATCTCCTGATTAAAAACAGTTTAAGAAATTAGGAGCAGATTAAGAACTCTGTCTGATTCTTCCTTGTTATAAAATAGCAATAGGATTATAACCACATTTGGGAATTTGCTGATTCTAGACGAGTGCTAATCATAGACTAAATTGCAATTTAGATTGTTGTTATTTTTAAGGCCACATTTATGGAATTAGCCTGATTCCATTATTTGTCTCATCCTTGCTATGTCATGCTGGATTTATCCTTTTTCATGTTATTAAATATATCAAATCATTCTATCTTCTACAAGTCAAAACATAAAAGAAGTAACAGCATGTATCTTATGACTAAAAATACATGTTTCTGTTTTCACAAGATTCTAGTAGAATTTTAATAATTTTACTTTTAATAAATTGAAAAATTAAGATTCTGGTCTCAAGCAATTTGATAAAATAAATACATTTAACATTTATATTGGACATTATTTTAAAAGCTTTACACTTTCCCCCTTTTTGTAATGAACACACATATTTGACTTTTTCTGCAAGTAAATTCAAGCAATGCCTAACCTAACATAGCCTCCTAAACTGTTTTGTCATTGGTTCATAGTACCTATTATAAGGCTAGTGGTTTTGAACATTTGAAAGACATTGGTATCTGAAATGTGAATAGGTCACTTAGAAATTTGCAATTCTTCACTTCCAGTGTTTTTTGTTGTTGTTGTTGAACTAGCATTTCCTGTATTGATGACTACTTTAATGCAACAAACCATTTGTCAGGAATTCAAACCGCTTTGATGGGAGACAGAACGTTAGGGTATCTAAATTTGGATTAAATGCACTGCAGCACCCCAATCTTGCATTTCAGAAATTGGGAATGAGAACCACAGGCTGTAACAGCTACGGAAAAGATGGCTTGATTGATAAGGTATGGTCCCTCCTCTAGTTTTTAAACATTTAACTGGTATGAAAAGATTTAGTAATAGTAATCAATTGGTGCTGGGGAAATGGATTGTACTTAGAGGTAAATGTTATTTAAACAGGATTTTTCAAGAAAGAAATTAGGATTTTTAAGTTATATGAAAATAATGTAGCAACACATTTTTCCTTTAAGCCATGCTATTAAAATCTTTTGTAAAAGTTTTCTTTCCATCAATGGAAAATATGAGTAGATGAACCTGTTTCCTCTTTTTATTACTGGATACTTAAAATGACTTACCTGAAGGACAGCAATGCTAGTAAGGTCGCTGATGCAACGTGAGAATCCTTGGGTGAGTGAGCTCTCTGAGAATTGATAACAAGAAAAAGAGAAACTTTCAAGTAAAGGATATTTTATTTAATGGTCAGTTGTTATGTTGAAATCTATTCAAAATATTAAAATGTGATTACTTTTGACTATCAGTTTCTACTATTTAAAATAAAAAGAAAAATAAACATAAAATAGAATATCTCTAATATTTTAGAGGATACTTTTCGAAATTCCTATAGAATAGCTTTGGAAAATTGTTAGAGTTATTTTTTAAATTTTTAAAAATAAATGATTATGCTTACTTCATTTTGAAAATTTCTGTTGAGCACAGATCTTAAAATTCAGTGACATGCACTTTGAGATCATCTCCACAGAGAAATATACAGCTCATAATCCATCACTTAAGCTTCTTAACTAATACCTCGTTCGGAATTAGAGTGTGCCCAGCCTGATCAATCAACTCCCTATCTTTCCTTTCTATCGCTTCCTCAGCTGACCTACCTTGTAGTTGTGAAACTATCCATCCACATTCAGAAATGAATTCCAAAGCAGGTAGTGTTCCCAATATTAAATTTAACAAAGACACATTTCAACAATTTTTTCCCCGGTAGTATATCCAAGTGAATTGCCTGTGCCTGTGTGTGTGTGTGTGTGTGTGTGTGTGTCTGTGTGCACACGCGCACGCGCCCTTAGCTTTTTTATTCTATTATTTCAACAATTCTAAACAACAATTTGTTGTTTGAAGAAAAGGTACAGTAGTCTGGAGATTCGTTTACTTTAGATTAAGGTAAATCCAGGTTGACTATATTACCAATTCAATACAGTTATAACAAGTTCCTGTTATGTAATAGAAAGAGCTTTTGGGAGCATTGTGAACAGCTGAATAGTAATGTAATGTTACCTACTATTGTCCAGGTATTTGGTGCCAATCGTGTAGTACTTTTGGCCAAATAATCTTAATGTTCCTAAAGTTGTGTTGTATTTTATGGATAGTAATTTTAAAGATTTTTGCTAAGCAAAATAAGTCAAACAGAAAAAGACGAGAACCATATGATTTCACTCATATGTGGGATATAAAACTGAAAGTGACAAGCAAAATCTCATAGACACAAACAATAGTTTAGTGGTTAAGAAAGTAAGGTGGGAGGAGGGCAGGTGAAGAGAGTCAAGGCGGTCGAATAAATGGTGATGGCAGGAGAACTGACTCTGGGTGGTGAGCATACAATGCACTGTATGGATGAAGTATAGAATTGTACACTTGAAAATTTTACTATCCACTGTCACCTCAATATATTTAATAAAAATTATTTTTAGAAGTTTTTGTATTTACAATGTGTGACTTTCAAAGTTTTATCCATGTTCTCTTTTTTTGAAGATACATTCGAATATTGTGAGTCCATGCAAATCTTTGTATCTCTGGGTAAAGAAAGAGTATATAATGGCAAATGTTTCAACTGAAAAATGATATGCTAAAATATTTTCAAGGGCAGTTGCACTGTGAATTAATTAAATAATGTAGGTTTGTAAAAAATTATTTATATTTTCCGAAATGAAATTCCCAAGAATTTTTTTCAGGAATATTTTGGATTAAAGACAAGAATTTGGTTAACCAAATGTGCTTAGATCATATTATAGGATAGGTGTAGATTTTTACAAAATTTTCAGCAATCACTTTCATTGGATCTGTAATTCTTAAAAATGACGGATGTCAACTAAGTAGCTTTACCTCTTTATTTTAGCCATAGATTTTTCAGGGAAACATTTTTATATTTGCATTTTTCTTTATTTTTAGAAATTTATACTTTGTTCATAAAACAGGGAGTAGAGCTCTCTTATTTTACATTATTCTAAATATAATAGTAAATGTCTCATAACATTCTCTATTGATGGTAAAGAAAAAGAGGAATCATTTTCCATCTACCTTCTACGTTCTTTGGACTGGTCTAATAAACAAATTGACACAAGGTAGAGTAACAGGAGAAGATCACCAAGTTGAGGCTTGGATGCCATCTTGAACTAAAGAAAAAGGAGGGGTTGTAGTTTGGGCCTTCAAAGCTGAGGAAGGCAGTTCAGATGGAGATGGGAAGCAAATGTTTACTATGCAAATATTTGCTGAGCCTTCTTTAACAATGAGACACAGGGAGAACTTACCCTTGCTGGGTTTTCCCAGTCTGTCACACTAGTTCATGTTAAACCATAGTTATCTGTGCTCCTATCTCCCATCCTGATATTCAAGTCCTCTATCTAAATTCTTTTAGGCAATTAGGTGGAAGGTCAAAGAATTTTCCTGAATCTTTTGTTTCTTTAAAATAATTGGCTTAAAATAATCAATAGTGAAAAAAACCATATTTTGGAGTGGTAAAACTGTTCCCCCTTAGTGAAAAATAAGCCTGCTTATAAGTCCTAATAATTTTTTTTTTGTGTGTGAAAACTTTGTTGTGACAAAACCCTGAGTTTAAATCCCAACTGCAGCTTGGATTAATATTCATTTAATATGCTTAAGTAACTTGAATCCACTGAGCCTATCTTTGTTTGTGAGAGAACAGTGTTTTGTTTTTTTATTTCACTTGATTTTTGTGAAGATTAAATAATGCCACTACAAATGATTTATTTTCCTTACTTGAAACTGAAATTCAGCTTGTCAGTATATATATTCCTAGCATATCCTATTACTTCATCTAGTAACACACACACACACACACACACACACACAACACACACACACACACACACTCTTCTTTGAATTATTATTACTTTCAAAGCATGGTTAGCAGGGTCTCTCCTAGTTGCAAGCATCAGAGACATCATTGGAAACTTGCAGTTGTTGCCAAACTTAGTTCCCTTTGAAACATGGCAGTAGCCCTTTGTGCCCTCCTCATGGTGAAAGTCCTCTGATGTCTATCTTTGTGTTTGGGGGTGGGAATGGGGGATTAGGGGAAAGCAGCAAAAGATTCTTTTTATGCTTAAATCTCAACACATACCATTTTATACTTGCTCTCCAAATTACTGTGCTTATGTATTTGTTGATTTTTATTTTTTTTTAAATTCATTTTTATTGTTAGACTTATTGGGGTGACATCTGTTAGCAAGGATTACATAGGTTTCAGCCATATAATTCTACAGTGCATTGTCAACTTTATGTATAATAAGTTCACCACCTAATGTGACTTCTCTTTATACTCACACTCAGCCTACAACTTCAATGAACGTTCCTAGTTTTAAAGTTGTTAATTCCGCGGAGAGTTCCCACTATGTCTTTATGCTGTTAAGATAGCTCTTACACCACCTTGGTAGAGGCCCTGGCATTGAACCTTGTTCCTCCACTTCAGGACCTCCCTCCACTTGAGTTAATTACCCCGAGGAATTCATTGGTATTTTTCCTATACTCACATCTCTCATCATGAGACCAACTCAAATATCAGAAATATTTTAATAATTTCAAACTTCAAGAAAGAAGCTAAAATTCTTTTCTTTTAGGAGTTTGCTTTTATCGGATGCATATCAGCCTCTGGGCTGCAACTTAAGAGATCTCCCTGCCAAGTGGTGAAAGTGGTGTAAAGTTTACAATGCAAAAAAGCATGTCTGTTACATGTGTTTTTAAAGAGAATTTCAACAAATTATCAGCTTATAATTATTTTTTTACCTTTGGATTTATTTAGAACTTTTAAACACACAGAATATAGGGAGCTGTTTATATCCTGCCTATTTCCCAAAAGGCATGTAAATAAATTAGAAATAATCAGTAAGATTAAAAAATAGATTAGTCATGCGTACATAAAAGTAAAATGAGAAAAGGTAGAGGTGGTGTTAATATGCGAATAAACAGTCATGAAACGTTCTACTCATTGGCTAAAATGGACCACAAACTCGATTGTAAAGTTCCTGACTGCCAGACCCAAGATCTGTGTAGAGATTTAGAAAGTCCCTACGGGCTAACAACAAACAGTTCCTCCAGAGGAGCACAGCTCTCCTGGTACTAAGACTGAAATAAATGTCTCCTCTGGGCCCCATAAAGGAAGAGTCTTAGAAGTGGTAGAGATATTAGTGTTCAGCTAGTCCAAGGGCCTGCTCAGTTTCTGTGTTCGTTCTGTTCTCGTAGGGCCTTTCTAAAAGACTGTGACTCTCGTCAAATGAGTTCACTGGCAGAAAGTTCAGCACTAATAAGACATTTCATTATTTAGCAGACAATTTCTAGTTTAAAAAATGTATTTCTTTTGTTTAGCTTCCTTCTATGTATAATCCTTTAGTTTCCAAATACTGAATAAAGTAGAACAAGACTACTCCATATTCTGCCTTTAAATAATTTAAGAGGAGAGAAGATAAGATGGCGACTGGAGAGGAGGTTCCTAAAGCCTCTCCCAGAAAACACAATTGAACGGCCGACCAGGAGCCAAGAAAGCGGACCCTGAGTGACAAACCGGCTGCTGAGAAATCCACAAATCGCAAGTAAACCTGAAGGCTGGCGAGAAAGGGGCGAGTCGGGGAGAGGGAAGGGAGCAGAGACGGACCA